>JAXCGZ010008819.1:0-21550 GCA_037179515.1 Halocaridina rubra
TAAAAAACATTATGAAAGAAAGAGACAAACTACAAAATGAAGTAAAGCTACAAAGAGATAATATCCCTTTAAGAGAAAAGTTTACAGAGCATAAGAAACAAGTAAAATCATTATTAAGTAACAGTAAGAAACAGTATTACAAAAATGAATTTCAAACGCTAAAGGCAATATCTCTGATACATGGAAAATTGCTAAAACCATGCTTTCCAATAACTGTAATAAAAGTAGTAACATATCAATTATACCCGATGAGGTAGATGTAAGTGCTAAAGCAGAAGAGTTCAATAATTTTTTCGCTGAAGTGGGGAAAAAAAACTTTGAAAAAACAAAAAAAGAAATAATAAATGAAATCAATAATAGTAATGGTGGTAATAATAATGATGATGGTAGTAGTAATAATAATAGAAATGTTGATAATGGTGTAAATAATAATGATGGTGGTAGTAATGGTAATGATAATAGTGATGATGGTAGTAATAATAATAATAATGTTCAAGAACATAGTGCATTCAATAGAAGTAATGATGTCTTTAACCCTACTACAGTAGATTGTAATACAGTAATCTTAGTAATAAAAAATCTGAAAGACTCTAATGCATATGGATCAGATGGAATTTGTTTTCGTTTTATTAGAGATTCATTATTTGTAATAGCTTATTATCTGACGGTAATAATCAATACTTCCATAGTTACCAATATCTACCCAGATTTATGGAAAAATCCCCATGTAATTCCTGGTTTTAAAAATGGAAATCCTGACGACGTCTCTAACTATAGACCAATCTCTTTACTACCAATTTTATCAAAGATACTTGAAAAGATTGTTGCAAATCAGTTAAGTGAGTTTCTTGAAAAAAATAAACTTATTGCAAAAAGTCAACACGGTTTCAGGCCAAAATTATCAACTGAAACTGCCTTATTGAAAATATCAGATGAAATATACAAAAATATAGATAATAAGAAAATATCATTGCTACTACTACTCGATCTTTCTAAAGCTTTTGATAGTGTACACCATACCACTCTATTAGAAAAATGCAAAAAAATGAACATTGACCCAAGCTGGTTCGAGAACTATTTAAAAAACCGCTACCAGTCAGTCAGAATAAAAGATGTAGTCTCAAGTCGCAAGAAGGTATTGTTTGGGGTCCCTCAGGGATCGATCCTAGGACCTATACTTTTTCTAATATATGTAAACGATCTAGTAAAATATTTACCTAACTGTTATGTCATTCAATATGCTGACGATACTCAAATCTTAATTGAAGGAGAAATTAATGATTTAGAAAATATTATTCGTAGAGCAGAAGAAATTTTGTATATGGCTAAACGTTACTTTCTAAAAAATGGTCTGTTACTTAATGAAACTAAAACCCAATCTATTCTTATCGGATCCAGACAATTATTATCAGAAGTTGATGACAATCTTCATATAAATTTTAACGGTAATATCATTAAGCCAATGAACTCGGTAAAGAACCTAGGTGTCTATTTTGACCGTTACATGAATTTTGAAATGCATATAGATGAAATTTATAAAAAAGTAATGGGTACTCTAATATATCTAAATAGGGTAAAAGACTCATTTGAAACATCAACTCGTATAATAATTGTCCAGTCCTTAGCTATGAGTTTAATTAATTACTGTCTCAAAGTTTGGGGATGTACCAATAAGACTCAATTACAAAGAATACAAAAGTTACAAAACTTTGCAGCACGAGTGGCTGTTGGCAATGTAAGAAAATACGAGCACATCTCTCCTGTTTTAAAAGATCTAGAATGGATAAAGATTAGAGATAAATATGTTTTTGATATATGTACCTTTGTTTTTAATATACTAAGAAACAATATTCCTGATTGCTTGTATAATTTTTCTACAGTAAGCTCAGTTACCGGGTTAACTACCCGTCAAGGGGAAGATTTATTAGTACGAAGGTCTAAAACTGATATTGGCTCAAGAGATATAAACATTCGTGGACCTCATTTATATAATCAGCTTCCCAGAGAACTAAAAAATGCTGGTTCAGTGTATACTTTTAAATATAATCTTAAGAAGTTGCTCTTAAAGGAAGATTTTACTTGTAAATTTTAATGGTACACTCATCTTTATGATTTGTTGTTTTAGTATGTCTATATCGTACACCACAGATGTCTATCTGGAATATATATGTATCTTATTTAAATACCCAATGTACATTGGAATAAAGGATTATTATTATTATTATTATTATTATTATTATTATTATCTCTCTCTCTCTCTCTCTCTCTCTCTCTCTCTCTCTCTCTCTCTCTCTCTCTCTCTCTCTCTCTCTCTCTCTCTCTCTCTTCTCTCTCTCTCTCTCTCTCTCTCTCTCTCTCTCTCTCTCTCTCTCTCTCTCTCTCTCTCTCTCTCTCTCTCTCTCTCTCTCTCTCCTCTCTCTCTCTCTCTCTCTCTCTCTTTTTTGTGTACGATGTCATACACCAGTACTGCCATCTATTGACAAAAAAATTAAAAAGCTGGTAAATTTTTCGTTGTTGCCTCAAAACGAATGAGTGAAATGATGAAAAGCAGGGCCAGTGAATAACGGGTACACCTGTATGTGCATCTTTCACAGTGCTTGGAGTCTTAATGTATATGCAGTTTCCTTTTATCGCTTTAGAGAGATTTATGATAATGTGTTGACTGAAAAAATTTTATATATAAATCTAATATGCCTTGTTTGTGATTTCTTTCCAGAAGATCATCTCAGTCCTTAAAGGATAGTCAAGGAGACTATATTCATCAGATGCTGGAAGATCATGTAAAGAAAGATAGTTCTTCAGTGAGAAGTTCTTTCTCCAATCTTCAGGTGAAATATTGATAAATGTATAAACTTTGCTGAGCATCATAATCAACTGGAAACAGCAGTCTGGCAACAGCTGAACTTAAAAGGGATGCTGCAGGGCATTACCATGTCCTTCACTTCCTTACCCTTTCTATCAACTGTTTGTGGCAAGGAAAAAATAAAGCTCTGAGAAGTACAGATTGCTAATTCTCACTCCCTCATCCCTTGTAGTCAGCTCTTGCAACATGCAAGGTGTACAGATTCAAGTGTCTTTCTCCCATCACCAAGGATATTGTTCACCTAGAAGATGCTCTGCACGTTTGTCAGTACAGACGCTCCCCATCTTACGAACGAGTTACTTTCCGAACGACCGTTCATACCTTGAATATTTCTTAAGTTGATATTGGGTGTGCAGTACTGTATATGTCTTCCAAACATTCCTACATCATGTAGGTAATATAATAAAGTTGTGTTAAAGCAATATATTTGTTTGCATATCCTAAAGACACTTGAATAAAGCATGAAACATAAAGTATATTGGTAAATTGTGATAATAATATGAATACTGTACAGTGAATTGTAATAATAATGCAGTAATCCAAATAACTGTTAAAACTGTTAGAACATAATACATTTTTTGTATCGTAAAGACGCAATAAAACATAAAACATAATTATACATTAATAAATTGTAATAATAATAAAGTAATACTGCACTGTAAATTCTAATAAAAATACTGCAATACCTGTACAGGTAACCTTTGAAACTGGTAGAGTAGGTTTGCGGTGATGGATGAGAGATGGTAAGGTGTTGTGGAGTTATGTAATAAATTTGTTTTCTCCTGTAAACTCACCATTTTTTTAATAAAACATATAACACTGACTATACAGTGGGACCTCCACCTACGAACGCCCCCAACCACGAACAAATCATCCTATGAACACAATTTTTGAACAAATTATGCATTGACCAACAAGCAATTCTCGAGGTACGAACGCACTTACATACACACATCCACCTGGGCGACCACATTCAACCAGGACCGCATGTTTGTTTTCAGTTCTACGTTGGTACCTGCACTCAGAAGTTCGTTGTTCTTTCGTTGTAGAGTTCCAGATTTTTTTTGCTTTTTATTTAAGCTAGCCCTCATTATTGCTCCTAAGAAAGTGAAAAGTATTTGTAATGGTGGCATTAAAAAGCCTTTATGCATTACAGTGGAAATTAAAAAACAAGTAATAGCTAAACACGAGAACGGTGTTCAAGTTTCTGATCTCGCCATGCGGTATGACAGGGCAAAATGGACCATCTGTACTATTTCAAAGTATCAGAGGCCTTAGAGGTGGCTGACGTGGCTAAAGGAGTGACTGTTTTAACGAAGCATAGGTCTCCGATCATGGAAGAGGTAGAAATATTATTGTTAGTTTGGATAAATGAAAAAGAGCTTGCTGGAGATAGACTATAATATGTGCGAAGGCTCTACAGGTACACCATGATTTAGTCACAAACACTCTGAATGCTAGTGGTGCTAAAATTAATAAATTTAAAGCAAGTAGAGGCTAGTTTGAAAAATTTTGTCGACAAACTTGAATATATAGTGTTATTAGGCATGGAGAGGCTGCATTTTCAGACCAAAAGGCCGCCGATAATTTGCTAAATTTATTGAAAGCGAAGATTATGTCTCGCAGCAAGTTTAAATGGTGATAAAAATGGACTGTTTTGGAAAAAAATGCCTAGAAGGACCTACATAACCCAAGAGGAGAAAGTTTACACTTTAACTATGTGCTCATGCAAGTGGGGATTGCAAGATTAAGCGTCTTTTATTCTACCACTCTGAAAATCCGCACGTTTTTAAGCTCAATAGTTTGTTGAAGGCTAGACTTCCGGTAATGTGGAGGTTGAATAGCAAGGCTTGGGTAACTCGTATCCTATTCATAGAATGGTTGACTGAAGTTTTGCGCCAGCTGTCAAGAAATATCTTGAGGAAAAAGGTTTGCCCCCTAAGTGTCTTCTGGTAATGAACAATGCTCCTTTCCATCCTCCATGTTTGGAAGAAGGCCTTGATATTGAATATGACTTCATAAAAGTCAAATTTCTGCCTCAAATCACCACTCCTCTCCTCCAGCCTATGGACCAGCAAGTCATCTTAAATTTTAAGAAACTGTATATGAAGGGTCTTTTTGCCAGGTGTTTCCTGGTCACCAACGACACGGATTTGACCCAGTGTGAATTCTGTAAAGACCACTTCAGTATCCTCCACTGCATAGGCCTCATTGACAAGGCATGGAAGGAGGTCTCTTACCTCGCATTGCAGTCCGCCGGGAGGAAACTGACCAGGTTGTGTGGCTGATAGAGACTTCGAGGGTTTCAAGGAGGAAACAGCTGTTATTATAGTGAATGAGATTATGGCCACAGGCAAA
Source organism: Halocaridina rubra (assembly GCA_037179515.1). Taxonomy (NCBI): domain Eukaryota; kingdom Metazoa; phylum Arthropoda; class Malacostraca; order Decapoda; family Atyidae; genus Halocaridina; species Halocaridina rubra. Next base: position 5,222 of record JAXCGZ010008819.1, read on the forward strand.
GTTTGGGCTTGGAGGTCAACAAGGAGGAAGTGGGAGAGCTGAAGGTTGGGCCACAAACAAGAACTCACCACCGAAGAATTGATTGAGTTGTAACGTGAACAGGTGAAGACTATCCAAGAGGAGCAATCAGTGGAGGAGGGGGATAAAAGAGTAAAAGTTTCAATTGAAAAGTATAAAGACATTTTTGATAAGTGAAGTGATGTGCAGGCTTTTGTTGAGACTCATCACCCGGACAAAACTGTGAGCAACAGAGCAATGAACAGTTTAAATGACAATGTGATGTCTCATTTCAGAAATATTTATCAATAAAGAAAAAAACTAATTTTTCTGAATCGTTTTCTTGTGCCAGTACCAGCCAGAGAACTACCTTCCAAAAGTACATGTAGAGAAAAACACCAGAAATACAGTCTGTACCTGAACAGTTGCCTGACGGTTTTATAGAAGGGGACTATTTGAAGGCGTAGTCCTTCTCTTCCACCACCATCCATGTGTGCCAGCAACTATTCTGTACCATTTATTTTAGTAGAGTAGAATATACTGTACTGTATTTTTCTATAATTTAGGTTATTTTCCAATCATTTAATAACTTTCGTAACATATAAACCCATAAAAAAACATTAAAAAGGTATATTGCTTTGGCCAGGGAACGGATTAATTTGTTTAACATGCATTCCAGTGGGAAAAATTGTTTGAGTTACGAACATTTTGACTCACGAATGGGGTTAAGGAACGAATTAAGTTCACGACGTGGTACCATTGTGATAGAAATAATATTACTGAATTGTTTTAATCATACTAACCTTTCAAACTGGTAAAGTAGGATGGAGGTGACAGATGAGAGTTGGTAAGGATTTGCAAAGTTACATTGTCATTTGGCCGTCTACTCAGAGGGGGAAGAAGAAGAGGTGGCAGCGTATGAAACAGAAGGCAGCGGAAATGAAACACATATGTTTGAATGCATTGACTCCACGATTTCTTGGGGATATTACACTTGCTTGGCATTTTCTTGTGGATTCTCACGTTTGTTGAATTATTACTCCAAGGAAGTTTGCACTGTCTTTTTTCTCATTTCATTATATATAATACGATAACTCTGCATGGTATCGTGAATTATATATGCTACTTTTGAGAATCTCCCAGAATTGGGATCATTGTTCTCAAAAATATTGAGACATTTCTCTATAAAAGAAAACGTTTGGTCATCAACTTTGTTTCAAACATCTTCAAAGTGACAAGCTCTTTTTTCTCTTCTTATTCTTCTCTTTGCATGGCATCCAGTTCCATAGTTCATCATTTGTCAATTCCTGAGAATGTGACTCAAACACCTTTCAAAGTCCTCTTCCTCCAAGTCAAGGTTCAGCTTCTTGCTTATATCAACAAAATTATCAAAAGTTTTCTTGACTTCCTCCTTTGGTGTAAATCCTTTAAATTCGTTGACGAACTGTGGGCATAAAGTCTTCCAAACACCGTTCATAAGGGTCTTGGTAACTTCACACCATGCAGCATCAATGTACTTGATACATGTATAAATATTAAATGCCCTCCAAAAATCTCAACGTCATGGTTATCATCCACTGCCTTCTATGCTTCCCTGTACGTACAATGCGTGTAATATTTCTAAAATTGGCGATTACACCTTGATCCATTGGCTGAAGGAAAGAAATTGTGTAAGGAGGGAGAAAGACAACTTTCACCTCCAGATTATATCCACTCAAGTTTGGTGGGTGGCCAGGAGCGTATCCAATATCAAGAGAATCTTGAAAGGGATTCCATTCTCCTGGCAATACAGCTTGACTTAACCATTCCTTGAATACAGTGAGTGTCACCCAGGTCTTGATGTTGGACATCTAAATTACGGGAAGATAACTCTTCATTGTGTTCTTCAATGCCCATGGATTTTCATTTTGGTAAACCAAGAGTGGTTGAAGCTTGAAGTCTCCTGACGCATTGCTTCTGAGCATCAGGGTCAAACTATCCTTCACAGCCTTAAAGCCTGGCATTGTCTTCTCTTCCTGGCTGATGTACATCTTGTCTGACATTTTATTTCCAAAAAAGGCCAGTCTTATCCACGTTGAAATCCACGTCATCGATAATTTTTTTTAGTATGTCTGGGAATTTCTCGGCAGCTATTTTGTTGGTAATAGCTGCTTTACTGGTAGCGGAAACATGAATAAGTGTGCATGTTTCTTGGAATGTGGGAACCATCCATAATTTGTTGGAAACGTTTCATCACCAGCACTTTCACCAGCCTTAGCCTTCAAGTCTTCAAAAAGGGACAAAGCCTTTTCCTGAATCAATATGAGGCATATTCTTACCCTTCACGGCCTCTGGTGTTCCAGCCAAATACTAAAAAGTTTTTCCATTTTTTCTATAAGTGTCCCCCTTTTCTTGCTGATTATTGTAGACTGCATACCCACAGCATTTTTCACATGTTCCATAATACTATATTTGTTCTTGTAAATTGTGCCCACAGTGGAACAATTCATATTGTAAGCGCAGGCTACATTCACCATTTTTTCATCACTATCAAGCTTCTTTATTATAGCCATTTTTGTCTCCACTGATATGGCTTGTCGTTTTTTTAAATTACCACTAACATCATTAGCCTTGCGCTTATCACCACTCATGATGGATAAGCGATTCACTGGATATTTCACAACAAAATACATGGTACACAACAAAGAGTGTCTTTATAGGACAGTAGCTGAGTACAGTTTACTGACAACGTGGTGTATGCTACATTGTTGCTTGCGCTGTCGTTAGTGGCTGAAAGTCATATTACAGGCACGAGAGCCACTGCCCACAAAATTTGAACTTGCAGTGCATTTGATATGTGTAATTTATATAATTTGAACATGCAGCGCTTTTCGTTCTTATCTCCAAATGTTCGTTAATTGGGGGGTGTCTGTAATTAGAGCATTTTTGTTTACTACAATTTCATTTTATTTTAGATGACATGCTTATAATTTGAGCACTTTTCTTTTAACAGAAATAGGAATTTTTAGTTAGAGAGACTTTTTTTTGGCTATCTGAACTCCCTTGTGCTTTTTTTATATTTCTAAATGGGTTCATTCCTTTGCTTTAGGATGGTGACAGCAGTATATACGGAGGCCGTGGCTCTGATAAAGATGTGCTCATCATAAAGTTAAAGGCTGATTTAAGGTGTTCCCAGTCTGCAAATGAAGAAATCAATTGCCATTTAGTTGAACGAGACAAGCAGATTGCAGATTTACAGGTAATATATACAGTAATAATTTGTAATTTTTTGTCGTGTCACTAAAGTTTTGTAGACCGGTGGATATTAAGCTTGTCTGTCACCTGGATCCAGAGTTCAAAAGCCCAGTTTGTCTTTACTGTGCCTCTTCATCAAAGGAATTATAGGTATAAGAAGGAAAGGAGATAGGCATTCCTCATGTGGTAGCCTCATTGAACTCAGCAGGCTGTATGTCAAAATAGTATTTATGGAAGCATGGGCTATAATAAGTTCAGAAATGCCCATCATGCAGCACTCTTGCTAGAAAAGAAATAAGAAAAAACTTTCCAAATTTTTCCAGTATTTTAAATATATAAATAATATTTTGAATAATGGTATTTAAATGATAATTTTATTTTCTGTAAGTTTTTTAACCCCGTAAGTACTTCTCATCATTAACATATTATTTGTCAAGAACAGATATCTTGTGTGATGACAAGTCTATATAAAGATTTGCAAAATTTATGCTACTGCAGTAATAGTGTGAAGGGTTGTACAGTTTTGGAAATGGGTTTGTTTATTATTGCTTGATATTCCTTTAGTCAAAAATCATGTCATTGCAAAACCCTTTGAGACTAAATGATTTGTTAATTGTATTTAATGGTTGCAGAAGCAGTGTCATATATAGTTTTTCCTTTTCACATCATGGCCTACAGGTTGGCCATAGCCAATGGAAAAAAATTTCTAAAAGTAAAAAAGAAATATTTAAAATCTCCCCAGTTATGTCCATTACCTTATAGTCACATAATCCTATGCTGTTTTTAGTGGACAAGATCAAGTTATTGGTAGTGCAAAATATCAGAACAAGGCTCATTTTCTTATATGGTATATTAAATTAAGTCTTTTTAAATCACATAAAGATTAGCAGACCATTTGCAGGCTCAGATAACGGACCTACATCATAAACTAGTGGAATCACAGACTGAAGTTGCCAATGTTACAAGGGCTCTTCAGGATGTCAGATGTCAAAACAGACGAGATAGTGGTGAGGTATGTTTTAAGGAGATGGCATGCCATTGTTTCTCTCCAAAGGGGAGATTAGTGTTTGCTTTATTATGTACATGACTTAGATCTTTACATGAGCCACGAATGCAAGCTTATGATTTTTCCTTATCAAGTTTATGATGTACTAACCAATGCTCACATATAGATATATTCTGCTCTATCCTTTTGCATGGTCCTAATATAAGTATAATATATCTGTATGTATTGTCTGATTAGGTGTTAATAATCATGTGTCAATACTGTTGCAGAAGAGATTTTGTAGGAATTTTTATATCTATAGGTATGATTTTTATCCACAGAAAGGAATGTTCTAAAATTGCTTAATGTTTTACATGTTGACTTTGTCACTCATATTTGTACAGTTTCTGTCTTTGATTAGCCCAACCTTCTAAATTTCTTGCATGCTTTATCATTTGTACGTCTTCTATGATTACTGCATGCTTGGTTTCTTCCATTCTGTTTGCCATTCTTACTTGTTATTTCGTTAGTTTTCCTCTTGTTTTGTCAGTTACCATTTTGTTAAATCTTTGAATGTGATTACAAGAGCAATAGAAATTGACTATTTCATAGGAAAGAAACATTGCATGCAAAGAGTCCATGATTAGGTTATACGATGAAGAGTTTTAAATTGACATGCATGCATATTAGAACTTAGAATGGGTTTCCTTTCTGCAATTGTAAATAATGAAATACTGTTCTTAAAACATAATGATTGTCTCTGAATGATAGTGTTCATCTTTTCAAGTTTTTACTGTTGATCTTCTATTAACTTTCTTTCTTAGTGTTTCTATTTTTGTTTAATTGGAACTTAGACTACAAGTTACACTTCCATTGTAGTATTCCTTTGGAGACAGATGTAAAACATGTTAGTTAAGTTGCTCAATAGGTGTTTTATATTAATTTCGTTCCAGTTTTTTATTTGCCCCTCTTAAAGTGTTTTATTTAAAATCTGTGAAATGAGAATATGCTGTAGTGCAGTAGTATTACATTGTGTCAAACATTTCAAGTATAGTAATTGCTTATAGTCTTTGACAATCAGGCTGGTAACCCATTTCTGAAATAGCAGTATCAACACTATCAATGAAGAAATTTAACAGCGATGTTGCAAATTTTGAAGGACTTAAAAACTAAGATTAGTTGAAGATATAAATTAAAAATGTAAAATGAGATTAGTTGAAGATATATATGAAAATTAACAATATAACCCTGTTAGCTATACATTTTGGTATAATATAATGTCAAAAACAAAATGTATCCATGAAAAGAAACAAGGTTTCTACTCATAGCGGTCACACCCATCAGTGGGAAACCTGCCTAAAGAAAAGCAAAGGCATTAGCGTTTTGCATATCATCATCATTTGGTATAAGTCTTTAAAGCCATCATGAGCCACTGCTCAAATTTGCACTAGTCCTTTAAAGTACCAAGGACATATAAATATTCTCAACTACATTCTTGGTTTTTAGTTCATTCATGGTACCATTGTTTCGTTTTGAAGAATGATAATATGTGGCTCTTACAAGAAGGATTATGAGTATGGCATTCTCAGAGAGAGAATGAACGTACTTGATATAATGTGCACATTAGATAGTGCCGCATATCATTATACATTAATTCATGTAAAATTACTTTAGCTTTGACTGATAGTCCTGTATACACTCTACAGTATTTCTTTTCACTTTGGGAAGTAACATAAAAGGCTGTATTGGTGGATGAATGAAGAATCATTTTCATTATTTTCACTTATTGAAATCTTTAATATTTGTTTATTGTACTGCCTTTTCTCCCTGGAGATCCATATTTTTGTTTGCACGTAGGTTACTCGAAAGGAGGAGGTTATGCGCTGTCTGCTAAATAGAACATCGCACAAAGATGTGGTAAAAGAGTCATACTCATCACTCTGTAATCTTGATTCTAGTATTACTGGGGAACACAACGTAAGATTTCCTTCACTCTATTTATTGATGTTTTATATACTTCATAGTAGTGGTGTTAGAATAGAATTTATATCTGATTTATGCCCTGCATATCAGGGATTCCTGGTAACTGAGGAAACGGTTATTCTCTGTGTGTTGCAGGAAGAAATTAAGTGGGATTAGGAAGCCAGAGATTGACACTCACCTCTGATTTTCTTTTCTATCCAGGAATATATAGATAAAGAGTGCTATTGGATAGAATATGAATGCCATATTCATGGCAACTTGTTTTGGTTTGGCATTGTCTTATCTATTTATTGACATTTTTAAGCTAGGATGTAACATGATGCATATCCTACTGAGGCCAGTGAGGTTGCCTTTACTACAAAAAGGGAGGAAGAAAGGGCTTTGTCATACCATGCATATCACTATCGCTTACATCATCCAGCTTTGGGAAATAGAAAAAATAATCAGGCAGGAAGAGGTCGCCAGCTTTTCGCTCTCCTATTCTGTTTACCAACTCCTATGACACAACATCAGGAATAAGAGTTTAGGGTGTTATCATATTTTTCTAAATTACACTTACATTATAGTAACTGACGGATTATGGCCAGTGTAATTGTATTTAGCCAGTATTTGGAACTTTGATATCTTCCATTCCATTCATGAATTATTTTCTCTGAGGTAGTATAATTCCTCTCCTAAGTGAATTCCCAAAAGGGACATTGATTATACATTTGCACAAAACCTTGGCTAAATATTTTTAAGGTTTTGAAGCCTATTATATCACACAGAAATTCGAAGCTTTCCTATTTTTATGCTTATTCTTACAGGTTGAAGCACAATTAAGTGAAAACATTGATGTCCTAGCCAATAGGTTGGCGGAACTTGAGGAGGAGTGCCATAAGTTAGGAGATGAACATTCAGCTCTTCAAGACACACATTCACTCTGCGCTCCAACAATTACCATGTTGCAGGATCAGCTCTCAAGATCCCAACAAGTCAGTTCATTTTATATCACCGCTGGCCATTATATATATATATATATATATATATATATATATATATATATATATATATATATATATATATATATATATATATATATATATATATATATATATATATATATATATATATATATATATATATATATATATATATATATATATATATATATATATATATATATATATATATATATATATATATATATATATATATATATATATATATATATATATATGTCCATATTATATATATATATATATATATATATATATATATATATATATATATATATATATATATATATATATACCGCTGGCCATATATATATATATATATATATATATATACCGCTGGCCATTTTATATATATATATATATATATATATATATATATATATATATATATATATATATATATATATATATATATATATATATATATATATATATATATATATATATATATATATATATATATATATATATATATATATATACCGCTGGCCATATATATATATATATATATATATATATATATATATATATATATATATATATATATATATATATATATATATATATATATATATATATATATATATATATATATATATATATATATATTTATATATATATATATATATATATATATATATATATATATATATATATCACTCATATATATATATATATATATATATATATATATATATATATATATATATATATATATATATATATATATATATATATATATATATATATATATATATATATATATATATATATATATATATATATATATATATATATATATATATATATACCGCTGACCATTATATATATATATATATATATATATATATATATATATATATATATATATATATATATATATATATATATATATATATATATATATATATATATATATATATATATATATATATATACCGCTGGCCATTATATATATATATATATATATATATATATATATATATATATATATATATATATATATATATATATATATATATATATATATATATATATATATATATATATATATATATATATATTATATATATATATATATAACTCATATATATATATATATATATATATATATATATATATATATATATATATATATATATATATATATATATATATATATATATATATATATATATATATATATATATATATATATATATATATATATATATATATATACCGCTGACCATTATATATATATATATATATATATATATATATATATATATATATATATATATATATATATATATATATATATATATATATATATATATATATATATATATATATATATATATACATACAGTAATCCCTCGCTATGTTGCGGTTCACTTATCGCGGATTCACTATATCGCTGTTTTTTGGGGGCTAGTTTTTTTTTTTTTTCTGGGTATATGCGAAAATATTAAAATATTAAAAAAATCAAAATGTTCAGTATTTTCATTATTTTATTGAAAAAAAAATTTAATTATTTTATCGATAAAAAAATTTATTTCCCAGCCTAAGAATAATAAAACAGTAAGAAATAGTAAAAAAACATAAATTTGAACATGTAACTCTGCACCATAGAAAGTACGATACCGGTATCAGCGTTTTGGAAAACGCAAAGGGTCGCACCTACGTGAGCTAGCATATATTAAAATTTCCAGTAGTTTCATGATTTTATTGATAAAAAAAACGTATTTCTTAGCCTAAGAATAATAAAACAGTAAATAATAGTAAAAAACATAATACTCACAATATTGCACCATGTAAAATACGATACCGGTATCAGAGTTTCGGAAAACGAAAAGGGTCACACCTACGTGAGTTAGTACATATTGAAATTTTCATTATTTTATTGATAAAACAAGTATTTCTTAGCCTAAGAATAAAAAGACAGTAAAAAAGAGTAAAAAACATAAATTTAAACATATAACTCACAGGATTTCACCATGTGAAATACTGTCCGATAGCGTACAATGTATTGGTGTCTTAGAAAACGCAAAGGCTCGCACCTACGTGAGATATTACATGGAATGCTATTGGATGAAAGGGTGGGAGACGATGAATCACATAATTGTTTTTCTGTATGTTCTGTATCATGGGGTCTGATTGGCTTTTTGATTGAAACTTGGTTCTCCCACCATCTCCCATTGCCTCGCCTCACTTGTTCAGTCTAACTCACATGTTTGCCGTTCGTGTTGTGCTTATTAATACATTGTGCTTGTGATTTTTTTTTACTCACGTATATCAACCTTTCCAATGCTTCCCAAACGTCCTTCATCTTCTGATGCTTCTGGTAGTGAGCCTAAGCGGCAAAGGAAGATGTTAACCATAATGGATAAGGTGAAACTTTTAGATATGCTAAAAGAAGGAAGAAGGTTTGCGGATGTCAGCCGCAGGGGAGGGTTTATACAGTAAACGTAAAAATAATTGTAAAATACCTATGTATATGAGTATGTCTTGTCATTACCACCTCATTCACGGTAAGTTTACATATCACTTTCATATAAATTTACGCTTGCATGCTGTTATTTATAAAGTAAAGAAGGTTTTTTAAAAGTGCAGGGAGGGTTTACACAGTAAACATAAAAATAATTGTAAAATACCTATGTATATGAGAATGTCATGTCATTACCACCTCATTCACAATAAGTTTACCTATCACTTTAATATAAATTTACGCTTGCATGCTGTTATTTATGAAGTAAAGGGTGGTTTGTTAACAGTACAGGGAGGGTTTATACAGTAAATGTAAAAATAAATGTAAAATACCTATGTACATATAGGGTGATCCTACTTCGCGAAAATTCACCTATCGCGGTCGGTCCCGGAACCTAACCTCCGCGATAAACGAGGGATCACTGTATATATATATATATATATATATATATATATATATATATATATATATATATATATATATATATATATATATATATATATATATATATATATATATATATATATATATATATATACAGTGATCCCTCGTTTTTCGCGAAGGTTAGGTTCCGGGACCCATCGCGATAGGTGAATTTTCACGATGTAGGAAAACCTTTAAAAAAAAATAACAATAATTTTTTTTTTTTTTTTTTTACACTTCTTCCACGAGTACAAAGAGGATTACGATTAGAAAAGATCATCATCATCATTATATATATATATATATATATATATATATATATATATATATATATATATATATATATATATATATATATATATATATATATATATATATATATATATATATATATATATATATATATATATATATATATATATATACACACAATGTTACCCCAGTTATTCGCGCTTCCTGGTTCGCTTCTCACTCTATCGTGGTTTTTTTTTTTATAAATTATTATTTTATTTCATGGGTATATGCAAAAATATTAAAATATTAAAAAAAAATATTCTCAGTATTTTCATTTTTTATTATTGAAAAAAACATATTTCATTATCTAATTGATTAAAAAAAATTATTTCCCAGCCTACGAATAATAAAACAGTAAAAAATAGTAAAAAACATAAATGTAGATAGATAGATAGATACGTTTATTGACCACCTCTTTTGAAAAGTACTATATAATCTTTACAAAAGGAATATTTGGTCCAAATTACAGTGAATAAATACAATAGATTTTGTACAATCATCAAATAAGTAGATGAATTTTAAATTAATATACATTGTACTAATAACTGAATGATATACGTACGTACAGTATAACTCACAGTATTGCATCATACGAAATAGTGTTCAATAGCGTACAAAGTATTGGGGTCGCAGCTACGTGAGCTAGCATATATATTTATATTTCCAGTAGTTTCATGATTTTATTGATAAAAAAAACGTATTTATTAGCCTAAGAATAATAAAACAGTAAAAAATAGTAAAAAACATAAATACTAACAGTATTGCAACATGTAAAATACGATACCGCTATCAGCGTTTTGGACAAAGACTTGTTCAGTCTAACTCACGTTTTGCTTGTGTTCGATAGCGTACAATGTATTGGGGTCGAAGCTACGTGAGCTAGCATATATATTTATATTTCCAGTAGTTTCATGATTTTATTGATAAAAAAAAACGTATTTCTTAGCCTAAGAATAATATGACAGTAAAAAATAGTAAAAAACATAAATACTAACAGTATTGCAACATGTAAAATACGATACCGGTATCAGCGTTTCGGACAAAGGCTTCCACCATCTTCCATTGTCTCGCCTCACTCGTGTGCACCATTCTTGTTGTGCTTATTATTATTAATATGTTTTGCTTGTGATTTTTTTACTTGCATATTTTAACCTTTGCAATGCCTCCCAAGCATCCTTCATCTTCTAAGGCTTCTTGTAGTGAGCCTAAGCGGCAAAGGAAAATGTTAACTATTGTAGATAAAGTGAAACTCTTAGATATGTTGAAAGAAGGAAAAAAGTTTGTGGATGTCGCCGCTATTTTACGTAAACGTAAAAATTATTGTAAAATATGGAACCTATTAATGTCAAGTCAACATCACCTCATTCATGGTAAGTTTTCCTATCACTTTCATAAAAAAATTACGTTGCTTGTTGTTATTGATAATGTAAAGGGTGTTTTTTTAACAGTACAGGGAGGGTTTATACAGTGTAAACGTAAAAATACATTAAAATATCTATGTACATATAGGCTGATCTCTACTCCGCGGATTTCCGGGTTCGTGCTGGGTCCCGGAACCGAACTACCGCGATGAGTGAGGCAACACTGTATATATATATATATATATATATATATATATATATATATATATATATATATATATATATATATATATATATATATATAAATATGTATATATATATATATACACAGTGTTCCCCCGGTTATTCGCGTTTCTTGGTTCGCGTTCTTACTGTATCGCGTTTTTTGGATAAATTATTATTTTATTTCATGGGTATATGCAAAAATATTAAAATATAAAAAAAAAAATTCTCAGTATTTTCATTTTTTTTTTTGAAAAAATATATTTCATCATCTAATTGATAAAAAAAAATTATTTCCCTGGATACGAATAATAAAACAGTAAAAAATAGTAAAAAACATAAATTTAGATAGATAGATAGATAGATAGATAGATATGTTTATTGACCACCTCTTTTGAAAAGTACAGTATAATCTTTACCAAAGGAATATTTGGTCCAAATTACAATGAATAAATACAATAGATTTTGTACAATCATCAAATAAGTAAATGAATTTTAAATTAATATACATTGTACTAATAACTGAATGATATATGTACGTACAGTATAACTCATAGTATTGCAACATGAGAAATAGTGTTCGATAGCATACAATGTATTGGGGTCGCAGCTACGTGAGCTAGCATATATATATATATATATTTCCAATTAGTTTCATGATTTTATTGATAAAAAAAATGTATTTATTAGGCTAAGAATAATAAAACAGTAAAAAATAGTAAAAAACATAAATACTAACAGTATTGCAACATGTAAAATACGATACTGCTATCAGCGTTTCGGACAAAGGCTTCCACCATCTTCCATTGTCTCACCTCACTCGTGTGCACCATTCATGTTGTGCTTATTATTATTAATATGTTTTGCTTGTTATTTTTTTACTCGCATATTTTAACCTTTGCAATGCCTCCCAAGCATCCTTCATCTTCTAAGGCTTCTTGTAGTGAGCCTAAGCAGCAAAGGAAAATGTTAACTATTGTAGATAAAGTGAAACTCTTAGATATGTTGAAAGAAGGAAAAAAGTTTGTGGATGTCGGCCGCTATTTTACGTAAATGTAAAAATTATTGTAAAATATGGAACCTATAAAAGTCAAGTCATCATCACCTCATTCATGGTAAGTTTTCCTATCACTTTCATAAAAAAATTGCATTGCTCGCTGTTATTGATAATGTAAAGGGTGTTTTTTTAACAGTACAGAGAGGGTTTATACAGTTAAACGTAAAAATACATTAAAATATCTATGTACATATAGGCTGATCTCTACTCCGCGGATTTCCAGGTTCGCGGTTTGTCCCGGAACCGAATTACCGCGATGAGTGAGGCAACACTGTATATATATATATATATATATATATATATATATATATATATATATATATATATATATATATATATATATATATATATATATATATATATATATATATATATATATATATATACAGTGTTCCCCCGGTTATTCACGTTTCTTGGTTCGCGTTCTCACTGTATCGCGTTTTATTTGGATAAATTATTATTTTATTTCATGGGTATATGCAAAAATATTAAAATATTAAAACAAAAAAATTCTCAGTATTTTCATTTTTTTTTTTTTTTGAAAAAACATATTTCATCATCTAATTGATAAAAAAAAATTATTTCCCTGGATACGAATAATAAAACAGTAAAAAATAGTAAAAGACATAAATTTAGATAGATAGATAGATAGATAGATACGTTTATTGACCACCTCTTTTGAAAAGTACAGTTTAATCTTTACAAAAGGAATATTTGGTCCAAATTACAATGAATAAATGCAATAGATTTTGTGCAATCATCAAATAAGTAAATGAATTTTAAATTAATATACATTGTACTAATAACTAAATGATATACGTACGTACAGTATAACTCACAGTATTGCAACATGAGAAATAGTGTTCGATAGCGTACAATGTATTGGGGTCGCAGCTACATGAGCTAGCATATATATATATATATTTCCATTAGTTTCATGATTTTATTGATAAACAAATGTATTTATTAGCCTAAGAATAATAAAACAGTAAAAAATAGTAAAAAACATAAATACTAACAGTATTGCAACATGTAAAATACGATACCGCTATCAGCGTTTTGGACAAAGACTCGTTCAGTCTAACTCACGTGTGCGCCGTTCACGTTGTGCTTATTTAACGTTTTGCTTGTGTTCGATAGCGTACAATGTATTGGGGTTGCAGCTACGTGAGCTAGCATATATATTTATATTTCCAGTAGTTTCATGATTTTATTGATAAAAAAGCGTATTTCTTAGCCTAAGAATAATAAAACAGTAAAAAATAGTAAAAAAACTTAAATACTTACAGTATTGCAACATGTAAAATACGATACTGCTATCAGCGTTTCAGACAAAGGCTTCCACCATCTTCCATTGTCTCGCCTCACTCGTGTGCGCCATTCACGTTGTGCTTATTATTTTAAATATATTTTGCTTGTGATTTTTTTACCCGCATATTTTAACCTTTGCAGTGCCTCCCAAGCATCCTTCATCTTCTAAGGCTTCTTGTAGTGAGCCTAAGCGGCAAAGGAAAATGTTAACCATTGTAGATAAAGTGAAACTCTTAGTTATGTTGAAAGAAGGGAAAAAGTTTGTGGATATCGGTCGCTATTTTACATGAACGTAAAAATTATTGTAAAATACTGTACCTATTTATGTCAAGTCATCATCACCTCATTCACGGTAAGTTTTCCTATCACTTTCATGAAAAATTACGTTGCTTGCTGTTATTTATAATGTAAAGGGTGTTTTTTTTTTACAGTACACGGAGGGTTTATACAGTGTAAGCGTAAAAATACATTAAAATATATATGTACATATAGGCTGATCCTACTCCGCGGATTTCCTGGTTCGCGCCGGGTCCCGGAACCGAACTACCGCGATAAGGGAGGTAACACTGTATATATATATATATATATATATATATATATATATATATATATATATATATATATATATATATATATATATATTATATATATATATATATATATATATATATATATATATATATACAGTGTTCCCTCCCTTATCGCGGTAGTTCGGTTCCGGGACCTGGCGCGAACCAGGAAAATCGCGAAGTAGGATCAGCCTTAAAAAAAAAAAATATATATATATATATATATATATATATATATATATATATATATATATATATATATATATATATATATAATATATATATATATATATATATATATATATATATATATATCTTTTTTTTAAGATGATTATGACACCAGGACAGGCCAAAAATTATAAAATAAAACGGCCTTTATCAGGCTGTAAAGAGAAACAGAGATGGAGAGTGTGATGACATGTCAGATGTGAAGGGATTATAAAAGATGTGTAATGAATATCCAGCTCTCTGCTGGGTTTACTATACCTCTGCATTACCTTCATGATGTCTGTTCTAAAACTTCACCTTAGATCTTATTATTATTATTATTATTATTATTATTATTATTGGCAACAATAATTTTCCTTTGATGATGATTGGGGAGATTATTGTTATTATTATTATCATTATTATTATTATTATTATTATTATTATTATTATTATTATTATTATTATTATTATTATTATCTTCATCATCATCATTATTACTACGAATTCGTAATTAAACCATTATTTTTACTATAAATAATGTAATTCTGGTTGAATGAACAAGAGTTAATTAACGATTCTCTCTCTCTCTCTCTCTCTCTCTCTCTCTCTCTCTCTCCTCTCTCTCTCTCTCTCTCTCTCTCTCTCTCTCTCTCTCTCTCTCTCTCTCTCTCTCTCTCTCTCTCTCTCTCTCTCTCTCTCTCTCTCTCTCTCTCTCTCTCTCTCTCTCTCTCCAACATTCTATTCTACCCAACCCCCCACACTCTCTTTGTCCCAGCCAACTAGGGAGGGGCACTTTACACAGTTATTAAAAGTAAATAAACCAACAGATGTACAAACAATGATGAGCCCATAATAATAATAATAATGATGATGATGACAATCTCCACAATCATCATCAAAGGAAAATTATTGTTGCCAATAATAATAATAATAATAATAATAATAATAATAATAATAATAATAAGATCTAAGCAGAATTATTGGAATAGACATCATGAAAGTAATGCAGAGGTATATTAAAACCCAGCAGAGAGCTGGATATTCATTACACATCTTTTATAATCCCTTCACATCTGACAGGTCATTACGCTCTCCATCTCTGTTTCTCTTTACAACCTGATAAAGTCTGCTTTATTTTATCATATTTTGGCCCATCCTGGTGTCTTAAAAAAAAAAAAAAAAAAAAAAACTTTTGCCAAAAAAAAAAAAAACCAT
>JAXCGZ010008820.1:0-5000 GCA_037179515.1 Halocaridina rubra
CCAGTAGGTGAAAGAACAGAGCCCTGTGGAACACCACTGGAAACAGAGAAAGGGCTAGATGTCGCGCCATCAACAACTACAGATATAGAACGGTCAGTAAGAAAACTGGAAATCAGAGAACAGAGAGAAGGGGTAAAGCCATAAGCAGAGAGTTTGGCCAACAGAACCTTGTGCCAGACTCTGTCAAATGCCTTAGAGATATCAAGGGCGACGACAAAGGATTCCCCATAGTTCCTCAGAGAAGGTGACCATACATGAGTAAGATAGGACAGGAGATCACCAGTGGGTCTTGCCTTGCGGAAGCCATACTGGTGATCGGAGATAAGTGAGTTAGATTCAAGGCGTTTCAAAAAGTGAGCATTGAGCAAAGATTCGAAAACTTTAGCAATAGAGGAGGTTAGAGCAATAGGTCGGTAGTTAGAAGGAATAGAGCGGTCACCCTTCTTAGAAACAGGTTGAACTAGAGCATGCTTCCAAGATGAAGGATAGATACTGGTTGACAGAATGAGGCGAAAAAGACGGCAAAGCACGGGAGCCAGTTCATCTGCAAACTCCTTCAGGAACCTTGCAGGGATACCATCGGGACCAGATGCCTTGTTTGTCTTTAGTGAGCGAAGAACCTTATGAACTTTGCGTGAAGAAAGGATAAGGGAGGGCATAGGGTTAGAGAGGGGAAAAGACTGAGGAACAGGTGTGCTGGAATCGTTGATAGAAGAGTTGGCAGAAAAATGAGAGCCAAATAGAGTAGCTTTATCAGTATGAGAGAAAGCTATAAAACCATCAGAACGAATGAGGGGGAAAGCTTGAATTACAGAAGTTTTTGGAGAGGTTTTTGGCTAAGGACCAGAAGCATTTGTCAGTGGGAGAGGAGTTTAGGTCATCAACTTTCTTTCTTATAAAGGAAGCCTTAGACCTTCGAATCTGAGCTGTACAGCGATTCCTAGCTATGATAAAAGCAGAGCAAGTTAAATCGGAAGGAGAGGCTTGGTAAGACCGGTGGGCCTGATTCCTAGTCTGGATAGCCATGGAGCAGGCACGGTCAAACCAAGGTTTAGGGGGAGAGCAAGTTTCTGTAGAAGAGGGGATGTACGCATCCATTCCCGCGGTCATGATCTCGGCAACTTTTATAGCTACCCAATCAGGGTTGCGGGACCGAAAGCAGTAGTCATCCCATGGGAAGTCAAAGAGAAAGTTACGCAAATTTTCATATTGGGTTCGCTCGAAGTGCCAAAGGCGGCGTTGAGTAGGAGAGATTGGTGGTGGAGGAGCGAAAATGGAAGAGACAAAGATCATGGAGTGGTCAGATTTACCAAGAGGGGAAAGCACAGAATAAGAGTATTTTGAAGGGTTAGAAGTAAAAAATAGGTCAAGAGTGTTTGCAGCATGTTCGTGACGATCAGGAACGCTAGTAGGATGTTTGATAATTTGCTCCAGATCGTGAGTAATAGAGAAAACAAGAGCCTCGCTTCCTCCCACATCAGTGTGAGAAGAATGAAGCCACTCCCTGTGGTGTACATTGAAGTCTCCAATGTAGAGAACTTCGGCATGTGGGTGAGAAGATAGCAAGAACTCATGGCACGAGGAGAGATATTCAAAGAAAGACACAAACTCGGTGGAGTTTGGAGAACCGTAGCAGAAGCAAAGAATGATAGTGGTAGTGGAGAGATAGACTTTTAGCCAGAGAACATCAAAGTCAGGAGATTCAAGGTCCATGAGCCTCACAGTAGGAGTATTAATGTTGCAGTAAGCAGATTATAGTGGGAGATTTGGAAAGGGTCAGTGGAAGCATGTATAGACAACTGGGTTTCAGATAGGAGGAGGAGGTTAGGGAGGAAAGTGCCCAAGTGCTGTTCCACAGACGAAAGATTAGAGTTCAGCCCACGAATGTTTGAATAGTGAAGAGTGAAAGAAGCAGATCTATTGGGAGGTGCAAGGTTAAGAACAGAACCATTACTACCACCAGGCGTGTCTGCCCTCAAGCCAATGGTGGAGTCAACACGATCCCCGGAGATTCTTCGCACCCCACCATGCCGGGTACTGGGGGCCATTAGTTGTGAACCTTCCATGAATAATGACAAAATGTGAGGAAAAGGAAAGTAAAAGAGACAGATGTGCAGAATGTTGTGACTTGTCAAATGTAATGGAATAGCAAGGGATGTGTATTGAATATACCAGAATATTCAGTGTAGATGTAGGAATGAGGAAAGAACCGTCCTGAAGGAAGACTCAACCTGGAACTGTCTGGACCAGTTCTAGTTGCGTCCTAATACCTTCAGTCGTAGTCTTTCAACGGGCGGCTGGTGCCATGGCCAACCTACTAAAGGAAGTGACAAGAGTGAGGAAAGGTGAGTGTGGTAGGTAGGAGAGGGTGAAAGAAGCAGATGGGCAATTGCTAGTAGATGAAATAAAGGTGCGAGAGAGATAGGCTGAATATTTCATGAGCCTGCTAAATGAGGAAGATGATAGAGAGGAAGAGATTTTGGCAGTGGGAAATGAATGGAGAATGCTGATGTTAGGTGATGAGAATGATAGAGAAATAGCAAATGAGGAGGTACATTTGGCATTAAGAGCAATTGAAGAAGGTAAAGCACCAGCAATAGATGAGTGTCATGCTGAGTGCTTGTCAAAAGGTAGGGAGGCATTAGCAGAATGGATGGTTATTTTGTTGAATGTATGTTTCAGGAAAAGGAGGGTCCCATTTGATTGGAGGAGTGCACGTGTATTTCCAATTTATAAAAGGAAAGGAGATAAGCATAAGAGTAATAGTTTTAGAGGAATTAGTCTTTTAAGTTTAGTTGGTAAGGTATGTGTAAGAATTGTGAGCATTAGGAAAGGCACTAAGAGATTGGTTGGAAAAGAACAGAGTGGATTCAGGAGAGGTAAAGGATGTGTGGATCAGGTGTTTGTGGTAAGACAGGTGTACGAGTTCTTGGAAAGGGATAGGGACACTTTTTCGGCTTAATAGACTTATAGAAAGCGTCTGACAGAGCTGATAGAGAGATTGTGGATTGTGTTGCTACAGTATGGAATAAGTGGAAGTTTATTGAAAGCGGTGAAAAGTTTTTACATGAATAGTGGGGCCTTTGTGAGAGTCAAGAAATTGTATGAGTGATTGGTTTGAGGTGAATGTAGGGATATTTCAAGCTTGTGCAATACCACCATGGTTGTATATTGTGTATATGGAAGGAGTGATAAGAGAATAAAAAAAACAGTATTAAAGAGAGGCTTGGAATTAGTGGTTAAGTACGGAAGGTTGTGGAAATTGATTCAGTGGCTATTTGCAAATGATACTTTACTGGTGGCTAATAGTGAGAAAGAACTAAATAATTTGGTGAATGAGCTTGTTAGGGTGTGTGAAAGAAGACAGTTGCACGTGATTATTGGTATAAGTAAAGTCATGAGATGCACGAGGAGTGTTAATGTTGGCAGATTGAATGTAGGGGTGAATGGGGAGTTACTTGAAGACGCTTAGAGTTTTAAGTACCTGGGGTCATATGCATCAAGGAGTGATCGAGTGGATGAGAAGGTAAGTCATAGAGTGAAGGAAGCAAGTAAATGTATAAGTGGGTTAAAAAGTGCAATGAGAAATAGATATTTGAAATGAATGCAAAGAGAAGGATATTTGAATGTGTGATTGTGCAGACAGCAATGCATGGAGCAGAGACTTGGAATGCAGGAAAGAATGAAAGGAACAAGCTGAATGCAATGGAAATGAGGTGTTTGAGAAGTACGTTTGAAATATCTAGAAAAATAGATTAAGAAATGAGAATGTAAGGCCGAGAACTGGTGTTGAAAGGAAGCAGTCAGATAGATTGGAAAAGAAAATATTGAGTTGGTTTGCATACATGGATAGGATGAGTGATGAACGCATAGTAAAGAGAGTGGAATGCAGAAGCGATTGGAGTTACGTCAAGAGGAAGACCTATAATGAGATATATGGATGGCGTGAAACGGGCATTGCATGCAAGAGGAATGTCAGAGGAACAAGGATTACAGTTTACAAGAGATAGTAATGAGTGGAAGAAGATTGTGTGCTTTGAAACTCAGGCCAAAAAGATTTCTTGCAACTGCTAGCTCAGTGAACTGTGTTAGACGGATATGAGGGGAGCTGACATGCCATGAAGCAGTGGGGGTAAACCAGGTGTTCTGTCAGGCATCATTACAAAATATTCTTGCCTTCCTACCTTGTGGGTGACCCAAGCAGGGTGAAACAGGGATAAATGTTGGAAGCCTTTATCCCCAAGGAAATAAAAGGAGTAGTTGAGGTATGTGTGGATCATGGTGAATTTGTGTATTTTGACTCGACCACCCCCTTCACAAGGGATTATATATATATATATATATATATATATATATATATATATATATATATATATATATATATATATATATATATATATATATATATATATATATATATATATATATATATATATATATATATATATATATATATATATATATATATATATATATATATATATATAAATATATATATATATATATATATATATATATATATATATATATATATATATATATATATATATATATATATATATATATATATATATATATATATATATATATATATATATATATATATATATATATATATATATATATATATGTATGTATGTATGTATGTATGTATGTATGTATGTATGTATGTATGTATGTATGTATGTATGTATGTATGTATGTATGTATGTATGTATGTATGTATGTATGTATGTATGTATGTATGTATGTATGTATGTATGTATGTATGTATGTATGTATGTATGTATGTATGTATGTATGTATGTATGTATGTATGTATGTATGTATGTATGTATGTATGTATGTATGTATGTATATATATATATATATATATATATATATATATATATATATATATATATATATATATATATATATATATATATATATATATGTATGTATGTATGTATGTATGTATGTATGTATGTATGTATGTATGTATGTATGTATGTATGTAT
>JAXCGZ010008820.1:10000-17500 GCA_037179515.1 Halocaridina rubra
CATCAGTTCAGTATCATCTGCAAATAGCCACTGATTCAATTCCACAACCTTTCATGCATACCTAAATAGCTCCAGACCTCTATCTAATACTCATATATTTACTCCACTTACCACAATATCCATATACATATTAAGCAATCATGTAGATATTACATAACCTTGATGTAACCGTATATTCACCTCAAACCAATCACTTATCCATTCCTGTATCTCACACATGCTCTAATATTCATGTTAATACTCTGCACAGCTTTCAGCAAACTTTCACTTATTCCATACAGTCGCAACACACTCCACAATGCCTCTCTATCAACCCTGTCATATGCTTTCTCTAAGTCCACAAAAGCTCAAAAAGTGCCCTACCTTTCTTCAAGAACTCCTCACACACCTGTCTTACTACATACACCTGATCCACATATCCTATTTCTCTCGTGAACCCACAATGTTCTTCCCCAATCAAGTTTTCAGGCCCTTTCCTAATTTTCTCGATTAACGCTCTTCCATACACCTCACCAACTGCACTCAACAAACTAATTCCTCTAAAACTATTACACTCATACTTATCTTCTTTCCATTTGTAAATTAACTAGGACCCCCCCCCCTTTCTTAAAGCAGGCATTCAACAACTTAACCATCCATTCTACTAATGCCTCCCCACGTTTTGACAAGCATTCAAGATAATATCCATCTATTGTTGGTGCCTTACCTGCTTCCATTACTCTCATTGACAAATGTACCTCATTATCTCTTGGTATTTCTCTATCATTCTCATCACCTATCACTGACATTCTCCAGTTATTTCCACAGCCACGATATCTGCCTCTCTGTCATCTTCCTTATTTAGCAGTTGCATGAAATATTCAGCCCATCTCCCTCTCACTTTTATTTCATCTACTAGCAATTGCCCATCTGCTCCTTTTACCCTCTCCTCCCTACCAGACTCTCCTTTCCTCACTCTTTTTACTTCCTTCCAAAACATCTCTTTATCATTTCAATATTCACAGACAAGCATCTACCACACCTTACATCCGCTTCTCTCTTTGCGCACCTCACCACGCACTTTGTTAACCTCCTTTGCACAATGCCTTTATACGCCTCTACATTACCTCCCTGCAACCATATCTCTAAAGCCTGCTTCTTTTCAGTCACTACTGTAATCACCTGCTCATTCCAGCATTCACAACCTTTCCTTTTACTTCAACCTAGTTAGTCTCCTTACACACACACTGCCTCAACACACCTAACGACTTCCTCTCTGACTCAACCCCATTCTTCTTCCACTTCCTTTTTCACTTTCTCTTACACTAGATTCCACATATTTGTCAGCCTAACCTTATTTTCATAGTCTTTCTTTTCCTTATTCAATTCACTCACTTTTGGCAGGTCTCTTCCTCTCTCGCTTTACCACTTTCTGATTTTTCACCCAATCTCACTATTCTTTCAACTAAATAATGAATAGATATTCCGCCACTAGCTCCTCTCAGTACATTCACATCCAATACTCTTCCAACCACACTCCTGTCCACCACAGCATAATCCATTAAAGCTCTGTCAACTACTCTATCATTATATACTCTGACCAGTGTATACTTGTACACATCCTTCTATATAAATACAGTATTTGCAATCAACATATCTCTCTCAATACACATTTCTATCATTTTCTATCCACTTTCATTCCAGCCAGGTACTCCATTCTTCCCAATTACACCATTGACTGGCTCCTTTCCTACTTTAGCATTCAAATCTCCAATCAACACCAAATTCACATTTATTCCCAAGTTCAATTTCATCCAAAATTTTTATATTTCTTCTTGACTACTTTCACTGCGCATACAAATGCCCAAACCTCGCATCCCAGCCTCATTTTAGTCAGTAATATTCGAATGATGCCTCCTTCCACTCCACCACACACGTATTTATGTCTTCACTTAACAATAGGGCCACATCCTCTCTTCCTATCCCTCTGCCAACTCCAGACACCTTACCTACCACACTCCCAAATGTCACTACACCATTCCCTTTTCTCTTAGTTTCGCTCAGTGCAAGTACATCCTTCTTGTTCTCCACAAACACACTTCCTATCACCTCCTTCTTATTATCACTTGCACCACAAATGCGCACATTCAGAGACCCAGTTGCTAGGGCTCTGGCTGGATCTCTCCTGTCAGAATATCCTCCTACTTCTTGGCCACTCTAGGATAAAAAATGCAGAGGTGGGGATTCCCAGTCCCCTAGCTCCGCTTCATTTTGTCGACTTTTTCGACACGCAGGAAAACAAGATGGAAGTATCTGCCTCCTTCACATAATCTTTCTCTCTCTCTCTCTCTCTCTCTCTCTCTCTCTCTCTCTCTCTCTCTCTCTCTCTCTCTCTGTATATGATATATATATATATATATATATATATATATATATATATATATATATATATATATATATATATATATATATATATATATATATATATATATATATATATATATATATATATATATATATATATATATATATATATATATATATATATATATATATATATATATATATATATATATATGTAAATATATATATATATATATATATATATATATATATATATATATATATATATATATATATATATATATATATATATATATATATATATATATATATATATATATATATATATATATATATATATATATATATATAAAACCAATAAGCACATTATATATGTGAAAACATGAATCATTTTTTACCCCGACCGGGACTCGAACCTAGAACTTATGATTACTAAGTCAAGGCGCTACCACTACACCACAGAAGGTTAAAAGGAATCCAACCTTATAGTTTATATCTGCTATACTTAGGAATGAACGCATTCTAACTGAATGCCACTATGTTCATATTACAGATTCCCCAACCTCACTCGTGGCTTCATTTTAGCATTTAATTCAATTCCCAATCTCATTCGGGCCATGAAATAACCAATAAGCACATTATATATGTGAAAACATGAATCATTTTTTACCCCGACCGGGACTCGAACCTAGGACTTATGATTACTAAGTCAAGGCGCTACCACTACACCACAGAAGGTTAAAAGGAATCCAACCTTATAGTTTATATCTGCTATACTTAGGAATGAACGCATTCTAACTGAATGCCACTATGTTCATATTACAGATTCCCCAACCTCACTCGTGGCTTCATTTTAGCATTTAATTCAATTCCCAATCTCATTCGGGCCATGAAATAACCAATAAGCACATTATATATGTGAAAACATGAATCATTTTTCACCCCGACCGGGACTCGAACCTAGGACCCCCCCCTTTCTTAAAGCAGGCATTCAACAACTTAACCATCCATTCTACTAATGCCTCCCCAATGTGCTTATTGGTTATTTCATGGCCCGAATGAGATTGGGAATTGAATTAAATGCTAAAATGAAGCCACGAGTGAGGTTGGGGAATCTGTAATATGAACATAGTGGCATTCAGTTAGAATGCGTTCATTCCTAAGTATAGCAGATATAAACTATAAGGTTGGATTCCTTTTAACCTTCTGTGGTGTAGTGGTAGCGCCTTGACTTAGTAATCATAAGTCCTAGGTTCGAGTCCCGGTCGGGGTAAAAAATGATTCATGTTTTCACATATATAATGTGCTTATTGGTTATTTCATGGCCCGAATGAGATTGGGAATTGAATTAAATGCTAAAATGAAGCCACGAGTGAGGTTGGGGAATCTGTAATATGAACATAGTGGCATTCAGTTAGAATGCGTTCATTCCTAAGTATAGCAGATATAAACTATAAGGTTGGATTCCTTTTAACCTTCTGTGGTGTAGTGGTAGCGCCTTGACTTAGTAATCATAAGTCCTAGGTTCGAGTCCCGGTCGGGGTAAAAAATGATTCATGTTTTCACATATATAATGTGCTTATTGGTTATTTCATGGCCCGAATGAGATTGGGAATTGAATTAAATGCTAAAATGAAGCCACGAGTGAGGTTGGGGAATCTGTAATATGAACATAGTGGCATTCAGTTAGAATGCGTTCATTCCTAAGTATAGCAGATATAAACTATAAGGTTGGATTCCTTTTAACCTTCTGTGGTGTAGTGGTAGCGCCTTGACTTAGTAATCATAAGTCCTAGGTTCGAGTCCCGGTCGGGGTAAAAAAAAAATGATTCATATATATATATATATATATATATATATATATATATATATATATATATATATATATATATATATATATATATATATATATATATATATATATATATATATATATATATATATATATATATATATATATATATATATATATATATATATATATATATATATATATATATATATATATATGTATATATACATATATAATGTGTATATTTATGTGCATGTACGTGTGTGTGCTTGAGTGTGTGCATGTGAGTGTGTGTGTGTGCTTGTATATGTCGTTGGTCTGTGTGTTTGTGTATGTGTTATAGTCAATACTTAAATGAAAGAAAAGTAAATCATCAACTCATGTCATAACAGTCTGTTAATGGGATGCATATAAATGCATATATGATAGAAAAATATTATAATGAGGCAGTTGTTGCATAAACAATATGCGGATTAAGCAATGCTAGAGTAGTGGGAAATTATATTCTAGTATAGAACAATTTTTCATTTCGTCCTTTGGCACGTTCAATCTAGATCCATTTCATAGTTTTATAGGTCTCCTGGCAGAGCAGTAGATTGGGACCCTGACCTACACAACCACTTACTGAGAAAATAATGCAAAGCATCGACAAACTCAAAAATATTTACTATGGATAAATTGTTCAACAAAAACAATTATCGAAAAATCTTTGCACAGACTTTATAGTTACGTTGAAGTGCATATTTTTAGGATATCGTTTTCGCTACACATTCGTGAGAACTAATTCTGACGCTACTGTCCCATTATGGTATGACGCTGGTTTCTTGCAAGTTCCATCTTTTGGAAGGAATGATTTGCACTGTTGGACACCATTATGCAAAGGAAGATTCTGAGTAAAATTTCACCACTGGGGAAGTTAGATTTTAACTGGTCCAACAATAATTTTCAGTAAAATTAATGGAGTCATAGATTTATTGAGAACACTGTAGTGCTTTACGTGTTCAAATACCTTTAAAACCTCATCATGGTTAGTTATTTGTGATAAACATTGAAGTTTTTCACACCTTATCTTTATTTCTTTTATACCAGTTGATCTTATCTCAGTGAAGAAGGAAACATAATTAAATTCCTTGTATGAGCTTCTGCCTATTCAGAGAGTAGAAAGTCAAGAACATTATTTTTTAAGGTATATTTTCATAATTTTTTTCCTCTTCTGATATCTATCTCTTTAGCTGATTCCTCCTATCTAGTAAGACGTACAATTCCATTTCAGTCTCATTTTTCAGTATAATCTGAATCTGGACACATACTCCTGGTCTTAATTTCGCCTTCACTAAATCTGTCTTTAGTTTCATGAAGATTGGTTTTCAGAAACTCGGGAACATATATGCCAATACGAATACTTGTATCCTCTAACTGGCACATCTTACTTGTTCAGTTTACTCTTTTACAAAGAATGTTCTGAATGATTGTTTCTAGGTACTCCATATTCACACTCAATCCATTTGTCTCTAGCCTTGTGTTCACTTTCTGTTCAGTGTCAGCTGACAAAAAATGAAGGGTACGTTTATTTTGTTCCAAATCCCACAATTACACCATAAGCTTGGATCAAAATCACATCAGACAGACACTTGGAATGAACATCTATTCCAAAAAATTACACCACAACATGCCATAACTTTAGGAACAGAAATATATCTTACTCGAGGTTACCATAATAAAAGAATTTCAATGTGTTAGGACTAAACTTTGCCGTTTTTACGTTCTCCAACTTCAGAATATGTCCAACACAGGGAACTTAAGATGGCAAGGTCATTCAGGTGCTGAATCTGTGGTTGAAATCAAGTACAGTGGCCAGCAATATATGAAACAAAATAACAGGACTGATCACGGCAGTTTGATAGTGGAATTTTTATGTTCAGTATGGATGTCCACAACAGTGTCTATTGGATCCTTAGTTTCATGGGCAAAAATGGAGATGAACTTAATGCAAAGTTTTTCAGGCTCAAACCCTCGAGTGTACTGGACAATAAATTTGCTTACTATGGGAGATGTCAGGACTGGAACCCAGTGAAAAATGCTTGGACTGTTATTTCTTCTAGAAAAGCTCGGAGAGCATTCCTCAAGAATGTTTGCACACAAATAAGATGTTTTCCATATCCAAGTACTTTTTTTTTCTTTCTTTTTGGTGCAAAAGAGTGGCCTATTCCCTCAACAGTAATAAAATTCCATAATAGGTTCCATTTTTTGTTGATATAATAGTATGATATTCATCAGAACATGGTTAATTTATGGAGGCAAGAGGGAAAATAACAAAAATTACAATTCTTACGAATACTTCTGTTCTGATCGATGCTTTTCTAGTTATAAAGAATATACTTTCTCTGTGTTTTTTGCCATATAAAATATGTTATTTGGACTTGCGATGTTCTTTTCGTTTTCATGTTTCAAAATGGGAACCCCCCCCCCCCGCCTTGGACAATAGAAGACATACAAAGAAATGCAAGTAGCCTTGGGATGGTGAGCAGAGTATCCATTCACGTTCAACACTTGGTGTTCAGTACCTCACACTTGAATCAGCAAATTCCTCGATCAGTCCCTTGCCTTACTATCTTTTCTTGTAGCTCGTTTAGTGACTCCTCATTAAGCTGAAAGCTGCTATCATGGTTAGGACATGATTAATACCCACTTCGAATCCAGTAATTCACACTGTTAGTACGGTTCATGTTTTACTGCCCCTTACCTGTACTTTGAATCAGAAACGCCCTAACTTTCAAAGATTAGGTATTTCCTGTTGCTAAATGTCTCCATCAGCAGAATGAGGTATTGATGCGATTGGCTTGTCTGTTGAAAGTAGGTGATTGAATTGAGGAGTGGTTGCAGGTGTCGATTCTATATCTGAGGGAGGAGTATTAGTGGCTGACAACGCTGCATCTGGATTAAACCAACATGATTATTTCTTATGTTTGTCCATTTTTTCCTCTTACTCCAAAGGTATTTCATAGTCTGTGCTCTGCTTAATGTAAATTTTATTTCTGCTCGATAGAATACTTTCCCGAATGAAAAATCACAGGTTAAATCAAAATAATGGGGAAATATTTCCCTTTTTTCTATTATTTTTTCTGTCTTTGATTTACATTCGATCATATTGATACAAAATTAATCGGCTGCAGAAAAATCCAGAACATGCCCTCTTCAATAAGTAATAACTTGACAAATAAAATAATAAAAAAGTTGCATATTAAAGGCAATGGACAGGCTAAGAAAGTTCGAGAAATTGCATAATTAAATAGATCAGACTATCCATGATCAAACACTACACCTTCCTAGAAAAGATTATCATGAACAGTAATGGCTCACCAAGC
>JAXCGZ010008821.1:0-12500 GCA_037179515.1 Halocaridina rubra
ACAAAGGCAAGATCCACTGGTGACGTCCTGGTCATCTTCTCTGGGGAACTATTGGAAATCCTTTGTTGTTGTTACTTGATATCTCTAAGGCTTTTGACAGAGTCTGGCACAAGGTTCTGTTGGCCAAGCTCCCAGATTATGGCTTACCTCTTCTCTCTGTCCTCTGATATCCAGTTTTCTTTCTGACCGTTTAATATCTGTAGTTGTTGATTGTGCAATATTTAGCCCATTCCCTGTTGCCAGTGGTGTTCAACAGGGCTCTGTTTTCTCATCTACTGTGTTTCTTCTCTTCATCAATGATCTACAATCCCCATCTTCCTCTCTTCTTCACGCCTTTGCTGACGATTTAACCTTTCCATTTTCCTCTATCTTTTCTTCACAACCTTCTTCTGCTACTCGTAATCAGTCTCGTATCAGTCTTTCCTCTACTCTCAAATCTGATTTACAAAGGGTATATAAATGGAGCACACAAAATTTAGTTATATTTAATGCCTCCAAGACACAGTTTCTGGCTATCTCTTTATCTTCTTCTCCTCCTGATAGCCCTATCATCTTCGAAACTAATGAAATTTGCCCTTTTAATTCTATCAACATATTTGGAATCCATATAGCCTTTAACTAGTCTTGGAGATATCACATAATCCAAATTTCTGTATCTGCTTCCAAAATACTGGGGTTCAGTATCGTTTTCGTCATTACTTTTCCTTTTTATAGGAAAAGTAATGAGAGGGCAGAGGCAATGTTAAGAGCAGTGTGGACTTGACGAAAGTCTCTCAGAAAATGTTGGTCCGCATCAAGGGTCTGCTTTGAGTCCATATCTATTTGATCTGGTTTTGGATGTAGTAACCCAAGGTATTAGAAATCAGTCACCATGGTGTTTGCTCTTTGCAGATGACATTGTACTGTGTAGCAACAGACGAGAGGTAGTGGAGGAGAAGCTTGAGGAGTGGAAAAGAGTGATGGAGGATAGAGGACTGAAAATCAGCAGGAAGGAGACAGAGTACTTGAGGTTGAGAGATGATGAGGATGGGGAGGTCAATTTGCAGGGGGAGGTGTTGAAAAGAGCTGAAAAGTTCAAGTATTTGGGATCAACAGTAGCAGATGATGGTGACCTAGAGTCAGAAATAACCCACAGAATACAAGCGGGATGGAAGAACTGGAAGAAAGTGTCTGGAGTGCTGTGCGACAGGAGAATAGGGATTAAGTTGAGGGGTAAAGCGCATAAGACAGTTGTGAGACCTGCAATGATGTATGGAGCAGAGACGTGGGCAATAAAGAAGACACAAGAGAAAAAGCTGGATTTGGCAGAGATGAGGATGTTGAGTGTGGGGTGACAAGAAGCGATAAGATCAGAAACGAGGTACTTAGAGGTACCTCAAAAGTTAGAGAAATATCTGATATGATACAAGAAAGTAGACTAAGATGGTATGGTCATGTCGTTAGGAGGGATGAACAGTATGTCGGGAGGAGGGTGATGGAAATGGATATACAGGGTAGGAGAAGGAGAGGGAGACCAAAGCGTAGGTGGATGGATTGCATCAATGACAACCTGAGGTCTAAAGGTTTGTTGGGTGATGAGGTATGGGACAGAAACATATGGAGAACACTGGCCAGAAACATCGACCCCACATAAAAGTGTGAAAAGATGTAGACGAAGAAGAAGAAGAATAGTTACTTAAAATCTATAAAGGTCTTATCCGTCTGTGCTTAGCATACTGCTCACACATCTGGGGTGTTTCTTCTTATACTTATCTCCTTGATAGGGTTGAACCTAAGGAAGTCAGACACATTAATAATCATTCTCTTAATTCTAAACTGGATTTGCTCTCTCTTCGCCATAAGGCATCATCCCTTTCTCTTTTCTAGCAGTCTAAATTAGGCAATCTGCCCTCCTCCTCAAACTCAGATTAAGCGCTTAAAAATTACGTCAGGTGCCTTTTTTTGGGACTAATCCTATATGCTGTAGTTGTTTGTTTTTATTTATTATTAAAGTTATATGTTTTTTATATATTAGATCATTAACATATATTTGTTATTAACTTTTTTATTTACTTATATGTATTTATTTATTTATTTTATTTATCTTAGATTTGGTCGTTCTATATAAATTATTTTAAACGATTTGATTCCCGATATATAGCCGCTCTAGCCGCGGTTTCTCCACCTTATCTAGGTCAAGATGACTTGAGTGTCATCGCCTCTTATAGACAGATTTGCGGGCAGTGGTGCCAGATCTAATGACCTGATGTCGCAATCCAGGAAAATTAGCTAAGTGTCACTAATTCAAAGGAATTTTTTTTTCTATGATTGTGACACCAGGACGGGCAAAAAAGAAAAAAAAAATCCTCTAACTCAAAAGGATTTTTTTGTATAATTGTGACACCAGGACGGGCCCCCCCCAAAAAAAAAAAATTATCCTCTAATTCAAAGGATTGTTTTGTATAATTGTGACACCAGGACGGGCAAAAAAAAAAAAAAAGATTATCCTCATCAGGCCTGGACACGAAGAATTCATAAACAGATACAGAGATGGGGAGTATTGTGACTCGTCAGATGTGAAGGATTAATAAGACATGTGTAACGAATATCCAAGAATATTCGGTGTTGTTGTAGGCATAGAAAGAGAACCGTAACTGAAGGAAGACTTAACTTGGCGTTCAGCCTTGCCAAATTCGTTAACATTCAGTATATCTAGTGCCAGAGTAGCTAATTTTGCTGGATTGCAACATCTGGGCACTAGATTTGTCAACATTGCCCGAAAATCTGGCGATAAAAGGTGATGAATCTCAAACCATCTTGACCTAGATATGTTCACGAAAATGCGGCTTATTTATATTCCATTTAGCTCAATATCATCTGTCTTAGAACTCTATCTCTATATACAAGAGACATCATCCCCTTTATAAGGGTTGAATGAGTTGTTCCGATTTTACGTCACGGACTCACTTTTCTACCAAGGGCTAGGGCGGTTGCCTTCTTGCGAAGGACTTTTTTGGCAGATGTAATCGTTACCCAGAGTGCATGCCCTTGCTAACCTCAGACCGTGACGAGGCACGAACCCTCGACCTTACGCCTCAGAGTCGCGGACGCTACCGCTTGAGCCACGGAGACTACATAAGGGGTGAATGAGTCAAAGCATACAAACTTCAGTCTGTGGAGAAAAATATAAAGGAGCCGATTCCCAGTCCCATGGCTTTTTACTATTCTGTCAACTTTTACAACACGCAGGGGAAGATGGGATAGGTATTCATGGACCACGAGAGAGAGAGAGAGAGAGAGAGAGAGAGAGAGAGAGAGAGAGAGAGAGAGAGAGAGAGAGAGAGTAGATCAGACTTGTCTGATAGATAATATATAACTATATAATATTGATAAACCTTTATTTCCATTATACGATGGGTATTCTGTTACTAATTTAGGAATACACTTATAAGTAAAGGTCAAGGTAAAGGTTGCCGGGTTTCCTTTCCGATATCCATGCTCAGAACGTCAGCCGGGACAAGCCCCAACCCCCCACTGTGGTGCCGAGCCACAGCAGTAACCTACCAGTAAACAGCATAAATTCTCGATCTTGGACGGGAACCGATCTCTCGACCTCGTGAATGCGAAGCCAGCGTGTTATCACTGTACTAGAGGGACAGATTGATAGGTATATAGACAGACAGATAGATAAAAAGATTGATACATAGATAGATAGGTATATAGATATTTAAATAGATAAGTGGCTAGATAAAGAGAGAGAGAGAGAGAGAGAGAGAGAGAGAGGGAGAGAGAGAGAGAGAGAGAGAGAGAGAGAGACTAGCTCAGACGTGTACTATTGAGGGAAAGATTGATAGATAAATCAATAGATAGATAGATTGATAGAGAGAGAGAGAGAGAGAGAGAGAGAGAGAGAGAGAGGAGAGAGAGAGAGAGAGAGAGAGAGAGAGAAACTGCTGCTTGCTTTGGATAATTGTTGGTATTGATTTTCTTGCCTTCCAATTTCAGGGTGTAATTGGGCTGAAAAATGTCAAGGGGAAGACCTCATAAGAACTCCCCCCTCTTCCCTCCCCATCCCCCACCAGTCTCCTCCCCCCCCCCCATCTCTTCCATCAGTCCTCTTCTTCAGATGTTTGCATGTATATACATACAGAATTGTTTCTGTAGTCTCCGTGGCAAAATGGTAGCGTCCGCGACTCTGAGGCGGCAGGTAGAGGGTTCGCACCCCGTCACGGACTGAGGTTAGTAAGGGCATACACTCAGGGTAACGTTTACATCTGCCAAAACAAGTCCTTCGCAAGAAGGCAACCGTCCTAGCCCTTGCTTGAAAAGGGAGTTCGTGTCGTAAAACCGAAACAAACCAACATACAGAATTGTTTCTCCTACCGTCGGGATTCGAACCTTGGGGCTGTAGAGCACAAGGTCACAGCTTAGTGTGCTGAGCTATAGAGGTCGTAAACAGAGTGAAATGGAACTTATGCTGAAGCAAGGAATTACAGGGGACACCTCTGCACTTTTCTACTCAGACCAAATAAGAATAAAAAAATGTTTCAAAAAAAGATATTTATTGCAAAATGTAGATAATATATTGTAAATGAATGGCATATTGGAAAAGCAACGTCTAATGATATTGGCAGCGTAGTGTAAATTTATCTTGACGATTGGCACGACGCCCTTTGACAAGATCTCAATATATTGGCGATGCCATTTTTGACTAATGTATGTGTCAACATTAATAAGATGCATTCTAATAATGATAACCATTATTATTATTAATTATTATTATTATTATTATTATTATTATTATTATTATTAATTGTTGTTGTTGTTGCTGTAATAATAATATTAATAATGATAATAATAATAATAATAATAATAATAATAATAATAATAATAATAATAATAATTACAACAAGAACAACAACGTTTTATTCCCCATCAAAGACGGGAAAATGTCACAAAAGACGTGCCAGTATTTGTCGCCTCTCGGTGTTGTCCTTTGATTGCCTTTAGCCTTCATTTCGAGAGCTGTGTTGCCAATGTTGTCCTAGATTTGTCGATGGTCCTTTGATGAAAACACTTCACTCTCCCTTATTTGATGTTGGAGGATATTGAGGGAGTGTTGGTGGAATTGGGCTTCCTGGGCAGTTGGTTTCCAAGTGGAGAAAGAAATTGAAAGAGGAGGAGGAGGGAGGGGGACGATGAGAAAGGAGGAGGAGAAGAATTACTGGGAGGGATTCTTCTTGTTAATTGTTGGTGGAATCTGGCTTTCTTGCTGTTGGTATCCATGTGGAAGAAGAAGAAGAAGAAGAAGAAGAAGAAGAAGAATAGGAGGAGGAGGAGGAGGGTTGTTCTAAGATTTCTTCTACCATTTACCTTAATATTTAAGGCACATTTACACTATTTTCCCTACACATTTATTGGTGTAATTAGTGCGCCTGCTGAGTTGCCTGGGCCACTCGCATATTGAAATTACATTCTAATTTTGTTAAATAATCTCGAGTTTGTGAAGACACTTTTGTGTCTTTTGCTGTTCATGTCTTAAGGGCGGTTTACACGGTCAAACGGTTCGTCGAACGCGGTTCGACAGACAAGTGTTTGAAGTGATGTTCGAACGTGTGAACGGGGTATTGGGTTGTCGAACACGTTTCGTGTTCGACAACCCAATACCCCGTTCACACGTTCGAACATCACTTCAAACACTTGTCTGTCGAACCGCGTTCGACGAACCGTTTGACCGTGTAAACCGCCCTTTACAGTGGACTCATTGTGCGGTGGTGGTAAGCCAGTTAAGTCTTCCTGCAGAAGAAGTTTGCCCCCCTACCCTGGTGATGACCTAAGTTCATTTTTAGCATATATAAAAGTTTGTGACAATTTAATTTCCAGAAAGTTGAGATTGATATTTTTCTTTTGATAAAAAGTAAATTATTTGAAAAATTTATTTAATTTCTAAATTATCGTCGTTTCCTCTACATATGATCATATACACACACTCTCTCTACCTGTCTCTGTCTCTCTCTCTCTCTCACACACACACACACACACACACACACACACACACACACACACGCACACACCACACACACACACACACACACACACACACACACACACACACACACACACACACACACCAAACGACAGAAAGAAATCAGTTTAATACTTGTCTTTTGCTATTTTTATCTGTTTACAAAGTCTAATATCTCCCTTATAAGAAAGGTGGCCAAGTCAGAGTAGAAACTCGACTCTTGTCAAAAGAAAATACGAAGGAAATTCGCAGTCCCCGCGCTCCGCCCCATTTAGTTATCTTTTATGACCTATAGGTGGTATTCTTATCCCCTACCTTAGGAAAAAGGAAGATGGAATTACCTTAGGAAAAAGGAAGATGAAATTACCTTAGGAAAAAGGAAGATGAAATTACCTTAGGAAAAAGGAAGATGAAATTACCTTAGGAAAAAGGAAGATGAAATTACCTTAGGATAAAGGAAGATGAAATTACCCTAGGAAAAAGGAAGATGAAATTACCCTAGGATAAAGGAAGATGATATTACCTTAGGAAAAAGGAAGATGAAATTACCTTAGGAAAAAGGAAGATGAAATTACCTTTGGAAAAAGGAAGATGAAATTACCTTAGGAAAAAGGAAGATGAAATTATCTTAGGAAAAAGGAAGATGAAATTACTTTAAGAAATATGAAGATGAAATTACCTTAGGAAAAAGGAAGATGAAATTACCGTAGGAAAAAGGAAGATGAAATTACCTTAGGAAAAAGGAAGATGAAATTACCTTAGGAAAAAGGAACATGAAATTACCTTAGGAAAAAGGAAGATGAAATTACCTTAGGAAAAAGGAAGATGAAATTACCTTAGTATAAAGGAAGATGAAATTACCCTAGGAAAAAGGAAGATGAAATTAGCTTAGGATAAAGGAAGATGAAATTACCTTAGGATAAAGGAAGATGAAATTACCTTAGGAAAAAGGAAGATGAAATTACCTTAGGAAAAAGGAAGGTGAAATTACCTTAGGAAAAAGGAAGATGAAATTACCTTAGGATAAAGGAAGATGAAATTACCTTAGGATAAAGGAAGATGAAATTACCCTAGGAAAAAGGAAGATGAAATTACCTTAGGATAAAGGAAGATGAAATTACCCTAGGAAAAAGGAAGATGAAATTACCTTAGGATAAAGGAAGATGAAATTACCTTAGGAAAAAGGAAGATGAAATTACCTTACGAAAAAGGAAGATGAAATTACCTTAGGAAAAAGGAAGATGAAATTACCTTAGGATAAAGGAAGATGAAATTACCTTAGGAAAAAGGAAGATGAAATTACCTTAGGATAAAGGAAGATGAAATTACCTTAGGAAAAAGGAAGATGAAATTACCTTAGGATAAAGGAAGATGAAATTACCTTAGGATAAAGGAAGATGAAATTACCTTACGAAAAAGGAAGATGAAATTACCTTAGGAAAAAGGAAGATGAAATTACTTTAGGAAATAGGAAGATGAAATTACCTTAGGAAAAAGGAAGATGAAATTACCTTAGGAAAAAGGAAGATGAAATGACAGAGTATGAAAGATAGAAAAAACTACGGGCTGCAGAGGATGCTCAATTTCTCACTTGGATAGAAGCCACCCATCTTCTTGAGAAAATTCTATTTTTTTTTTCATTTTATCGCAGCTTTACAGTAATAATAAAGTCAATACTGCATAGCAGTAAATAAAGACTTAATGGGAATAAATTTCTAGTCATTTGTTTTTGTTTTTGTTTAGACTACAACGAAACTAGAGGTAATTTGACCTCTGAACAATTAATAATGTCAGACAGTGGAAACCTGCAGTTGATGAAAGAAAGGTATTATTTTAAAAGAAAAAAAAAGGGTGACAGAAAAGTATATATTAATATGAAAAAGTAGAAAAGAAAAACGTTTCGGGACTTGGAAAGAAATGCATAAACCGATGGGAAGAAAACGCAAAAAAAAAAAAGTCATATTTATTTATAGTAATACGAATTAAACATTTCTTATTGAAACATTTTTCTTTATTTGTGTTAAGAAAATTGTTTTGGTTCTTCGGGTTTTGTGCACACACATTCCATCCCCTCCTCCAGTTCTCTCCAAAGCGCAATGCAGCATTGAAGGACACAGATGAAAAGAAAGTTTTTATTTTTTTTTTAGGAGAAAGATGCGATGAACTGATAAAGAAAGGCTGGGAAAATAATATAAAGAATGTGTGCAAATTATATATATATATATATATATATATATATATATATATATATATATATATATATATATATATATATATATATATATATATATATATATATATATATATATATATATATATATATATATATATATGCTTTGCACACATTCTTTATAGCAAGCGCATGCATGGTTGTATGTGTTTGTAAAGGTGAAACTTACATTCCATATAGTTATTTATTAGCTTTACTTATACCTCATATTATAATGAAAATATTGGACTAACGTCATGTTTTCATGTTTTTTTTTATAATTTCATATCCTTAGGTAGGATTTACTGCTTTTAATTTATGTATTAATATTAATGAGACATGTAGCAGATTAGTTTAAGAGGGTACACCCATTTCCTAAATCTAGCAGTCAACTGAGATGTTTTCTATATTTGTGAATTATGTGTGCATGGATTCGAATCCTGGCCATAGGCAGAAATATATTTCATATATTCATATATAATTATGTATGCATATGTTTAGTAGGTTGGCCATGGCACCAGCCACCCATTGAAAGACTACGACTGAAGGTATTATGGATTCAACTAGGACTGATCCAAACAGCTCCAGGTCGAGTTTTCCTTCAGGACGGTTCTATACATATGCCTACATCTACACTGAATAGTCTGGTGTATTCATTACACATCTCTTGCTATTCCATTACATTTGACAAGTCACAACACTCCATATCTGTTTCTTTTTGCCCCCTTTTTTCCTCATACTTGCTATTTTTATGGAAGGTCCACAGCTTATTGCCCCAAGTACCCGGCATACAGGGGTGCGAAGAAAATCCTAGGATCTGGTTGACTCCACTACTGGCTTGAGGGCAGACACGTCTGGTGGTAGTAATGGTTCTGCCCTTAGCCTTGCACCTCCTAATAGATTTGCTTCTTTTACTCATCACTCTTCTAATATTCGTGGCCTGAACTCTTAATCTTTCGTCTGTGGAACAGCACTTGGGTACTTTCCTCCTTGATCTCCTCCGCCTGTCGTAAACCCAGCTATCTATGCTTCCACTGACCTATTTCAAATATCTCACTAACCTGTATTCTCGTTTTCGTTCCAAAGGTGGGGACTGTGCCTACTGCAACACTAACACTCCTATTGCAAGGCTCATGGACCTTGAATCTCCTGACTTTGATGTTCTCTGGCTAAAAATCTATCTCTCCAATACCACTATATTTCTTTGTTTCTGCTACTGTTCTCCAAACTCCACCGAGTTTGTGTCTTTCTTTTAATATCTCTCTTCTTTGCCATGAGTCCTTGCTATCTTCTCTCCCACATGCCGAAGTTCTCTATATTGGAGACTTCAGTGTACACCACAGTGAGTGGCTTAATTATTCTCTGCCTGATATGGGAGGAAGTGAAGCCCTTGCTTTCTCTATTACTCGCAATCTGGAGTAAATTATCAAGCATCCTACTCATGTTCCCGATCGACACGAACATGCAGCCAACATTCTTGACCTATTTCTTACTTCTAACAATTCAAACTTCTTTTATTCTGTACTTTCCACTCTTGGTAAATCTGACCACTCTGTGATTTCAGTTGCTTCCATTTTCACTTACCCTACACCAAGCCCTCCTTCTCAGCGCTTCTTTTGGCACTTTGACTGTACCCAATGTGGAGACTTGCGTTACTTCCTCTTTGACTTCCCATGGGATGACTACTGCTTTCGGTCCCACAACCCTGATTAGCTAGCCCTAAAAGTTGCCAAGATCATAATTTCGGGGATGGAGGCGTACCTCCCCTCCTCTACAAAAACTTTCGGGCACACTGGTCTTACCAAGCCTCACCTACTGATATAACTTGCTCAGCTTTTATTGTAGCTAGGAATCACTGTACTGCTCAGATTCGCCAAAGTCTAAGGCTTCCTTTATAAGAAAGAAAGTTGATGACCTTAACTCCTCTCCCCCTGACAAGTGTTTCAGGTCCTAAACCAAAAACTTCTGTAACTCAAACTTTACCCCTCTCATTCATTCTGATGGTACTACTGTCCCACTGACAAATCCACTCTCTTTGGCTCTTTTTTCTGCCAACTATTCAGTAAACGATTCCAGTGCACCTGTCCCTCAATTTTTACCCCTCTGTAATCCTATGCCCTCCCTTATCCATTCTTCACACAAAGTTCATAAAGTTCTTCGCTCGCCAAAGACAAACAAGGCATCTGGTCCTGATGGTATCCCTGCAAGGTTCCTTAAGGAGTTTGCAGATGAACTGGCTCCCGTGCTTTGCTGTCTTTTTCGCCTCATTTTGTCAACCAGTATCTATCCTACATCTTGGAAGCATGCTCTAGATCAACCTGTTCCTAAGAAGGGTGACTGCTCTATTTCTTCAAACTACCGACATATTGCCCTAACCTCTTCTATTGCTAAATTTTCGAAACTTTGTTCAATGCTTACTCACTGAAATGCTCTAACTCACTTATCTCAGACCACCAGTATGGCTTCCGCAAGGCAAGATCCACTGGTGACCTCCTGTCACATCTTACTCATGTATGGTCATCTTCTCTGAGGAACTATGGGGAATCCTTTGTCATCACCCTTGATATCTCTAAGGCTTTTGACAGAGTCTGGCTCAAGGCACTGTTGGGCCAAACTCCCTGCCTGTGGCTTTACCCTTTCTCTCTGTTCTCTGATTTCCAGTTTTCTTACCAGTGGTGTTCCACAAGGGCTCTATTCTTTTACCTACTCTGTTCCTTCTCTTCATCAATGATCTTCTACAATCCCCATCTTTCTCTCTTTTTCATGCCTTTGCTGATGATTCTACCCTTCACTTTTCCTCTACCTTTTCTTCACAACCTTCATCTGCTACTCGAAATCTGTCTCGTATCACTCTTTCTTCTACTCTCAGAGCCAATTTGCAGAGGGTATCTGAGTGGGGGGACCAAAATTTAATTATTTTTATTGCCTCCAAGACAGA
The DNA here is from genome assembly GCA_037179515.1 of Halocaridina rubra. Lineage (NCBI taxonomy): Eukaryota > Metazoa > Arthropoda > Malacostraca > Decapoda > Atyidae > Halocaridina > Halocaridina rubra. Next base: position 11,152 of record JAXCGZ010008821.1, read on the forward strand.
TTCAGGCTATCTCTTTACTTCTCCTCCTGATAGCCCTATTGTCTTCGTAACTAGCAAAATTTACCGTCTTAATTCTGTCAGCATATTCGGAGTCCATATAACCGCTATCTTGTCTTGGAGGAATCGCATAATCCAAATTTCTGAATCATTCATCCCCAAAATTGGGGTTTCTGTTTCGATTTCGTCATTACTTTTCCTTTTTACAGTTACTTAAAATCTATAAAGGTCTTATCCATCCATGCTTAGAATACTGCTCCCACATTTTTGGTGCTTCTTCTTAAACTTATCTCCTTGATAGGATTGAATCTAAGGCAGCCAGACTCATTACTGATCCTTCTCTTACTTCTAATCTGGATTCTCTCTCTCTTCGCTGTAAGGTATCCTCCCTTTCTCTTTTCTATTGCTACTACTTCCATCGCTGCTCTGATGAGTTGGCGAGTTGCATTCCTCCCCTACTGCCGAGGCCACTTAACACTCGCCAAGTGGCCTCGTCGCACAGGTACTGTTTGGGGATTTGTAGTTCCAAGATTGTTCAGTGCAGTTACTACTTCTTCCCATCTACATTCAGACTCTGGAACTCTCTTCCTCCTTCTGTCTTCATAAATTCTTATGACCTATCATCCTTCAAAAAGCGGATCTATCGTCATCTCAGAGCCTAATCCTTAATATCTCTAGGTCCTCAGTACTTTGACTATTTTTTCTGTCTATCGTTTTTCTTAGTGTACCATTACCTCATCTCTGCCTTGTCCTTAACCTTTTTCTTTTCCTTCGTCTTGGTGTTTTCTTGTACCCGGGTCATTATTGATTAGGGCAGCTTTTGCATGTCCCGGTGTCACACTCATAAAAAAAAAGTCCTTGATATATATATAGGGAGGATTCGAATTGAATGTGAATACTAGCCACGAGTAAGCTTTGGAGGAGAGAGTAAAATCAACAGACATTCACTACAGTGTTCATTTCCTAGGTCCAGCAGGTTGTAGAGAGATATCTGTCTTCTTACACATCCTGTGGTAGACTTGGTGACGCATGATATACACTGGTGGATTGACAAGTATGTTGTGGGTTCGAATCCTGGTCAGGGATAGAATGGTTTAATATATATATATATATATATATATATATATATATATATATATATATATATATATATATATATATATATATATATATAAAGTGAAAAGTGAGTTTTTTTTCTTTTTTAAGTCGATGAAGATTGAAATGGTGAAAAGAGGAAATAGTGGAGATGAAAATGGGTTTTTGAATTGACGTTTTGAAAAATAACAGAGATGAGACGGAGGGCCATAAAGAGTGTCTGGTTGAAATTGAGTTTTTGTAAAAGAGAGAGAGAA
>JAXCGZ010008821.1:17500-21473 GCA_037179515.1 Halocaridina rubra
TAAACATATTGGCAGATTTGTCTCCAGAAATACATATAAATGGCGTAGTAAGGGCAGCATATGCATTCTTATCAAATGTAAGGGTAGCCTTCAGGCACATGGACAAGGAAATGTTCAGAAATATTTATGTAACCTATGTGAGGCCAAAACTCGAATATGCAGCCCCCTTTTGGAATCCGCACTTGAAAAAGCACATAGCTAAGCTTGAAAAAGTTCAAAGACATGCCACGAAACTGGTGCCAGAAATACGCAATCTCGGTTATGATGAGAGGCTGAGGGAATTAGACTTGCCATCACTCGAAGCTAGAAGAGTAAGGGGGGATATGGTGACAGTCTTTAAATTCCTTCATGGTTATGATAGAGTGGATAGGGATCGATATTTCGATATGGCTGGCTCTAGAACTAGAGGTCATAGTTTGAAGCTTCGGAAGAAAACTTGTTTGCAGGATGTAAGGAAATACTTTTTCAGTGTAAGAGTAGTTGATAATTGGAATTCGCTAAGCGAGGAGGTAGTTAATGCTACCTCAATCCATAGTTTTAAGGACAGGTATGATAAGTATCACTAAGTCTAAAAATGGAACCGATCAGGAGACGGGAAGATACGAGCTTTGGGCTCTTTCCCGTAAACACAATTAGGTAATCACAATTAGGTAATCTCACACACACACACACACACACACACACACACACACACACACACACACACACACACACACACACACACACACACACACTCGAGGGAAGGAAAGCCGAGACCACAAAAGTAACCTTTGAGAGAGGGGAGACATGTAGGGAAATATTGTTGAGAAAAAAAAGTCTAAAAGACCTTCAAGAATGCAAAGAAGTGTTCATTAGACGATACAGAACACAGGAAGAGATGGGAAAGATCAAAAACTTGTTGCAAGAGGCAAGAAGGTTAAATGATGAAAGAAATGAAGAAGAGAAGAAAAATTTTCGTTACGGAATACTTCCAGACAAAGGGGAGATAAAGAAGATAATGACAGAAGATCAGGGGATGGGGCCTCATTAAGATTGTTATACACAAATGCTGATGGATTAGCTGGTAAGGCAGTAGAATTAAAAGATAGGATTCACAACAGTAAGGCAGATATAGTAGCAATTACAGAGACTAAGTTGAGTGAGGACATAAACAGTGTCACAGTTTTTCCTAAGGGCTTCAGAATACTAAGGGTCGAAAGATCTGAGAGGACTGGTGGAGGGATAGCACTGCTCATAAGTGAGAGGATTCAAGTTGAAGAGATAAACTTGGCTATAGAAAGTGAGTTCAGGGAATTTCTTGTTGCTCGCATAAATACTGGGTCAGAGAGCATTATAATAACTGTTGTATACAACCCACCAAGGAACCAAAATAGGCTTGAAATTTATGAGGAAAGTCATATAGGTACGATTGAAGTCATAAACTCAGTTGTTAACATGGCGCGGGAGAAAAAATGTAGGATTTTGATTATGGGAGACTTTAATCATAAAGAGATAGATTGGATAAATCTTGACCCACACAGTGGTGAGGACTCCTTTGGGGCAAGATTCCTAGATTGCGTACAAGGGAATTTCCTACACCAACATGTAATGGAACCAACAAGAGCCAGGGGTGGGGATGAGCCATCACTACTTGATCTGGTGTTCACAGATAATGTGTTGGATATTGAAAATATTGAGTATGAACCACCAATTGGAAAGAGTGACCACTGTGTGTTGTTGATGGAGTATATCATTGAAGACATTCTTCCTGAGAGTAGAGGCACTGAGGACATGAGGAGGAACTATCAGAAAGGAGATTACATCAAAATGAATGAGCTTTTTGCAGTTATTGACTGGAGAACCTTATTTTACAACAAATCTGTACAAGAAATGTATGACATCTTTTGTGAGAAATATGGGAAGATTGTAGATTGCTGCATACCTGTCACCAAAGTAGGTGTAATTCATGCCAGAGAGAAATGGTTCGATAATGGGTGTAAAAGAGCTAAGGAGTGGAGAGACAAATGCTGGAAAAGGTATAGGAGGAGAAAAAACATAAATGCCTGGCAAACCTACAAAAGAGCAAGAATGACTACCTAAGTAAAAGGAGAGAGGCAGAGAAAGATTATGAGAGGGACATCACCAGGAAGGCGAAAGAAAATCCCAAGCTTTTCCACAGCTTTATCAGAGGAAAACTGAAGGTAAAAGAACAGGTTTTAAGGCTAAAGAGAGCGGATGGAAGCATCACTGAGACGGACGAAGAGATCTGCAAAGAATTGAACAAGGAGTTTCAGTCAGTATTTACAGTAGAAAATACCCCACCCCCTCAGATTGCAGTGATAGAAGCTCAAGGGCCGGTATTAGAGAACATCAACCTTACAGCCACAGAGGTATGCAAAGCGCTGATGGATTTAGATGTTCATAAAGCTACAGGTCCTGATGACATATCCCCTCATGTGCTTAAAAAATGCGCAAACACAATATCAGTGGCACTAAGTATCATATTTAAGGAGTCATTGGAGTCGGGGGAGATTCCAAGATGCTGGAAACAAGCAAATGTGATACCTATCTTCAAAAAGGGAAGGAGGGATACGGCTCTGAACTATAGACCAGTTTCCTTGACCAGCATAGTTTGCAAAGTTATGGAGAAACTACTAAGGAAACATATCTCTCTTCACTTGGAATCCTTCAACTTTTTGTCAGTGAGGCAACATGGCTTCAGAGAAGGAAGATCAACAGTAACAAACTTATTAGAATTTTATGATGAGGTAAGCCAAATCTTACAGGAAAGAGAGGGCTGGGCAGATTGCATATTCCTAGACTTCCAGAAAGCGTTTGACACTGTTCCACATGGGAGACTTATTAGGAAGCTGCAATCAATGGCTAGAATAGGTGGAAATGTCTTGGAATGGATAAAAACTTACTTAGAAGGAAGGGAACAGAGGGTTAGAGTAAGACACTCAGTGTCTGAATGGAGAAGAGTTAGTAGTGGAGTTCCACAGGGTTCAGTTTTAGGGCCACTTTTGTTCCTTGTATATGTAAATGACCTACCAGAGTCTGTAAATTCATTCATGAATATGTTTGCAGATGATGCAAAGATTGTGAAGAAAGTAAAAAACGAGAACAATGGTAGAGAACTTCAGGAGGATCTAAATAATCTGCATGAGTGGTCAGAAAAGTGGCTAATGAAATTCAATACCTCAAAATGTAAGGTAATGAGAATGGGTACAAGTGCAAGAAGGCCCAAGCTTGACTACTCGGTGGCTGGAGTACAACTTCAGGAGACAGAAAATGAGAGAGATCTAGGAGTAAACATATTGGCAGATTTGTCTCCAGAAATACATATAAATGGCGTAGTAAGGGCAGCATATGCATTCTTATCAAATGTAAGGGTAGCCTTCAGGCACATGGACAAGGAAATGTTCAGAAATATTTATGTAACCTATGTGAGGCCAAAACTCGAATATGCAGCCCCCTTTTGGAATCCGCACTTGAAAAAGCACATAGCTAAGCTTGAAAAAGTTCAAAGACATGCCACGAAACTGGTGCCAGAAATACGCAATCTCGGTTATGATGAGAGGCTGAGGGAATTAGACTTGCCATCACTCGAAGCTAGAAGAGTAAGGGGGGATATGGTGACAGTCTTTAAATTCCTTCATGGTTATGATAGAGTGGATAGGGATCGATATTTCGATATGGCTGGCTCTAGAACTAGAGGTCATAGTTTGAAGCTTCGGAAGAAAACTTGTTTGCAGGATGTAAGGAAATACTTTTTCAGTGTAAGAGTAGTTGATAATTGGAATTCGCTAAGCGAGGAGGTAGTTAATGCTACCTCAATCCATAGTTTTAAGGACAGGTATGATAAGTATCACTAAGTCTAAAAATGGAACCGATCAGGAGACGGGAAGATACGAGCTTTGGGCTCTTTCCCGTAAACACAATTAGGTAATCACAATTAGGTAATCACACACACACACACACACACACACACACA
>JAXCGZ010008822.1:0-21438 GCA_037179515.1 Halocaridina rubra
CAAGTACATGGATTTTGGCTGTATAGGTGAAACGGTCCAAAGGGATTTCTCGTGCCTGCTGCCTCAGTGAACTGTGATGGATGAACGTATGCGAAGTTACCATGTGATGAAGCGGTGAGGGTAAACTAGCTGCGGCTGTCGTGTCTCATTGTAAGATATCCTTGTCTGCCTACCTACTGAGTAGTAGCAACACTTTATTCCCAAAGAGCTGCGAGGAGTGGTTGAGATAGGATTGGCTCATTGTGACTGCACGTTTCTTTGTTTGGCCTTCCCCTATGCAAGGGGGAATGAGGTCAGGTATATGTATGTGTATGTGATTAATAGCAGAATTTACCCAAATTTATAGCTTTCATTCTAGTATGTTCACAGATAAGTGAGGGTCTCCTTATTAAAAAATTATATTACAATTTATATTAAGATCACTAGGATGCAATCACACAATCAAATGTTTTGGAATTATCGAATGTTTGATTTCAATTTAATATTCTATTCAGTACCTTCTATACAGGGTACGGGAATTATATATGTCCTGGTCACTAGAGGTCCTGCAGATGTAAAGGTTTAGATAATAATATGAGAAGTATTTTACACTACGAAACATATATTTCCTCATTGGTATATAATCAATAGTAGTCGATACACCCGTCTTCGTCAATATCTTTGTTTCAGACATGTTACTATTAGAAATGCCTTTATTATGCCCTTGTTATACGTCTAGTGTGCATTGCAAAGCTGAATTATTCTGTACATCTGCATCTCTCAGGAATTGCAAAGGCATGTCCAATACAAGCTAGCAGTGCTCCAATCGGAAACCCTTTTAGGAATCAGCCACGGATTCAGTTTGATTTAAATTTTATTGATACAATTATTTTCGCTGGATACTATGAAGAGAAAACAAATAAAAGGTTGCGAAGAGAGAGAGAGAGAGAGAGAGAGAGAGAGAGAGAGAGAGAGAGAGAGAGAGAGAGAGAGAGAGAGAGAGAGAGAGAGAGAGAGAGAGAGAGAGAGAGAGAGAGAGAGAGAGAGAGAGAATAAAAATAGAACAAAAACTCACCTTGTTTTATTAATGAGTGTGATCCCGGAATAAGAAAGATAATTAGCTTCATCGGGCCCAGGCACCAAGAAAATATTTAGATAAAGAAAGAATGGAAGCAGAAATAAGAGATATAATCAATAGGAAACGGAATGGCTGAATGGATGTTTGGTGTGTGATTTTATTAATTGCTTAAAATTATTTTTATCGTGTTTCCTAACTCATATAGTATTGGTGTATCTTTTTTCATTGACTTGCTCCGCAAGTGTGACTCCTTTGTGCTTGACCTATACATCTGACCTAACTGGTGTTTGTTTACATTATTTACATGAAGCGTATGCCAAAGGAATGAATTATATGTTTGACACGATTGTTACATTTAAGAATATTAATATTGTATAAGTATTTGGTCTGTGAAAGTTGTTTTTGCTTGAACAGTTAGATATGTGTATATCTTACTAGTATATGAATCTTATGTACTTATGTGATAAAGTTATCGCATTTATTTGAAACAACTGGTATGCGTATCCTTTTTTTTTTTTTTTGCAGAAAACACTTTGTATCTGAAATCTTTCCAATAAAAGCAATAATAGTATGACTAAATATATATATATATATATATATATATATATATATATATATATATATATATATATATATATATATATATATATATATATATATATATATATATATATATATATATATATATATATATATATATATATATATATATATATATATATATATATATATATATATATATATATATATATATATATATATATATATACATACATATATATAATATATATATATATATATATATATATATATATATATATATATATATATATATATATATATATATATATATATATATATGTATATATATATATATATATTTATATATATATTATATATATATATATATATATATATATATATATATAATATATATATATATATATATATATATATATATATATATATATATATATATATATGCGCACGCACACACACACACACACACACACACACACACACACACAGGCTAAAGAGAGCGGATGGAAGCATCACTGAGACGGACGAAGAGATCTGCAAAGAATTGAACAAGGAGTTTCAGTCAGTATTTACAGTAGAAAATACCCCACCCCCTCAGATTGCAGTGATAGAAGCTCAAGGGCCGGTATTAGAGAACATCAACCTTACAGCCACAGAGGTATGCAAGGCGCTGATGGATTTAGATGTTCATAAAGCTACAGGTCCTGATGACATATCCCCTCATGTGCTTAAAAAATGCGCAAACACAATATCAGTGGCACTAAGTATCATATTTAAGGAGTCATTGGAGTCGGGGGAGATTCCAAGATGCTGGAAACAAGCAAATGTGATACCTATCTTCAAAAAGGGAAGGAGGGATACGGCTCTGAACTATAGACCAGTTTCCTTGACCAGCATAGTTTGCAAACTTATGGAGAAACTACTAAGGAAACATATCTCTCTTCACTTGGAATCCTTCAACTTTTTGTCAGTGAGGCAACATGGCTTCAGAGAAGGAAGATCAACAGTAACAAACTTATTAGAATTTTATGATGAGGTAAGCCAAATCTTACAGGAAAGAGAGGGTTGGGCAGATTGCATATTCCTAGACTTCCAGAAAGCGTTTGACACTGTTCCACATGGGAGACTTATTAGGAAGCTGCAATCAATGGCTAGAATAGGTGGAAATGTCTTGGAATGGATAAAAACTTACTTAGAAGGAAGGGAACAGAGGGTTAGAGTAAGACACTCAGTGTCTGAATGGAGAAGAGTTAGTAGTGGAGTTCCACAGGGTTCAGTTTTAGGGCCACTTTTGTTCCTTGTATATGTAAATGACCTACCAGAGTCTGTAAATTCATTCATGAATATGTTTGCAGATGATGCAAAGATTGTGAAGAAAGTAAAAAACGAGAACAATGGTAGAGAACTTCAGGAGGATCTAAATAATCTGCATGAGTGGTCAGAAAAGTGGCTAATGAAATTCAATACCTCAAAATGTAAGGTAATGAGAATGGGTACAAGTGCAAGAAGGCCCAAGCTTGACTACTCGGTGGCTGGAGTACAGCTTCAGGAGACAGAAAATGAGAGAGATCTAGGAGTAAACATACTGGCAGATTTGTCTCCAGAAATACATATAAATGGCGTAGTAAGGGCAGCATATGCATTCTTATCAAATGTAAGGGTAGCCTTCAGGCACATGGACAAGGAAATGTTCAGAAATATTTATGTAACCTATGTGAGGCCAAAACTCGAATATGCAGCCCCCTTTTGGAATCCGCGCTTGAAAAAGCACATAGGTAAGCTTGAAAAAGTTCAAAGACATGCCACGAAACTGGTGCCAGAAATACGCAATCTCGGTTATGATGAGAGGCTGAGGAAATTAGACTTGCCATCACTCGAAGCTAGAAGAGTAAGGGGGGATATGGTGACAGTCTTTAAATTCCTTCATGGTTATGATAGAGTGGATAGGGATCGATATTTCGATATGGCTGGCTCTAGAACTAGAGGTCATAGTTTGAAGCTTCGGAAGAAAACTTGTTTGCAGGATGTAAGGAAATACTTTTTCAGTGTAAGAGTAGTTGATAATTGGAATTCGCTAAGCGAGGAGGTAGTTAATGCTACCTCAATCCATAGTTTTAAGGACAGGTATGATAAGTATCACTAAGTCTAAAAATGGAACCGATCAGGAGACGGGAAGATACGAGCTTTGGGCTCTTTCCCGTAAACACAATTAGGTAATCACAATTAGGTAATCACACACACACACACACACACACACACACACACACACACACACTTGAAAGTACTAAGTAATAAGGATCTCAAAAATTTCTTGCAGTTTACCTTACGTAGCCATATTGATTCGCATTTACAAATATTCAAATGGTATAAATGCATCTTGCATGTACGATGCGAGTTATTCGTGTGTATATTGCTTCTTTTACACGTTTGATTAGTGTGAATTATGTGTGTATGACATGTTTGATACAGAGTGTATGGTACTTTTAGTAAAATAATGTGACGCGACTGGTATGCGTTTATTATCTTTGTTTGAAAAATTTGGTTAAGCAGGCCAGCTTAGCTCAGTGCCGGTCCCAAGCCCGGATAAATAGAGAGGGTTTCCAGGATAGTCCTAGCAGGACACTGGAAGAAAACCTCTTTGCTCAAGCAACGTATGACTGACAAAAATGTAATGGCCCTCAGTCCCCAGCAGCTCTTTGATGGGCGGAGGGTGCTGAGAAGCTTCATACATGGTCAGTCGATTGACATATAGAGAACTATCTACTCAGGCGTATGGTGAGAAATGTGAGAAATCATTAGCTGTATGGTACATGAATACATTACGTGTTTTACATGCTTAGTACGTGGTGAAAAAATAAATATGTTATGCATTTTGGTGCATGAATATTCTTTTTGTTCGTATCGGTCCGTATTCGCATCCCTCGTTTCTTACAGACAAAATACCATGTCTGATATTTTCATGTTCCGGCTAGGACGCTTGCCTTCTTGCGAAGGACTTGTTTTTGGGAGATGTAATCCTTACCCTGAGTGCATGCCATTGCTAACCTCAAACTGTGACGGGGCGCGAACCCTCGACCTGACACCTCAGAGTCGCGGACGCTACCGCTTGAGCCACGGTGACTACCATGTCTGATATTTTCATAGTTAAAGCCATCCTTATCCTCTTTTCAAAATTTTCTCCTTCCATAAAGAATGTAAAAATCTTAACCCTTTTTTCATGCTACCTGAATGCATTATCTTAAAGACTTAGGATACGTGGGCAGAAACCTTTTTCTCACTCTCCAAAGACGCAACCTGATGAAGTTGCCAAATTTTAACACAAAACATTTTCAGGGAAGACTCTTCCGAGGTTTTACTTTTAAAGTAGAGCTTGCTTTAATATACTTTTGTAAAATTTTTAGTCTTTCATATGATATCAGATACATTTTCTAAGGAAAAGAAATTTTCATTAAAAATAAATTGGAGTTATGGATATACCAATGTTATATGTATGAATGATACCTACCAACCGAAGTTCTGAATCAACTTTTATATTAATTGCCATTCTTTTCACACTAGCCGATATCTCAGTTCTATCCTATTTTATGACCAACCGGTCTGTATATATGTCTTGATCTTCTTCTATATCATCCTCTCTCCATATGCATTCCATTCAAATATAGACTCTCCTTGTGGTGATCATTGTCATTAACTCTTCTCTCCTTTCCATTCTCTCCAGTATACAAGAAAGAATACTAGAAAAAGAGAATCGTTTGTTCACCAATAGGCAGAAAATAAATACATACATACATATACATATACCTTGGCTGTTTCCCCCTTTAATTGGGGGGTAGCCGACATCAAGAAAGGAAAACAAATAGGGGGATTACTTTGCTCTAAGGATTGTTTGAAAATAAATAGAATTAAAAAAAACCATTATGTTCGTGCTTCGTCTTGTTCGAAGATTGCTTAATATCTGCTTTCTTCAGCAGCTGAGGAGTCATAACAGCTCATAGTATCGTAGCAGCTAATTATACTCCAGGATAAGACATATTGTTATTAATATATCTTTGAGATTGATATATGATTTTCTGTGCTAAAATGAATTAATATTCATTTATATGAAGCTAGAGCTTAAATGGACTTGTAGTCACCGTGGCTCAAGCGGTAGCGTCTGCGACTGTGAGACGTCAGGCCGAGGGTTCGCGCCCCGCCACGGTCTGTAGTTAGCAAGGGCATGCACTCAGGGTAACGGTTGCATCTGTCAAAACAAGCCCTTCGCAAGAAGGCGACCGTCGTAGCATTTGTTTGAAAAGAGAGTCCGTGACGTAAAACACGCTTATAGAGCTTAAATGGACTTAGATTTTGTAGTTCATAGCAATTTGAAGGAATTTTTTCGTACCTGCTTAGTGTTGTAAATTGGGATGCATGGATAGGTAAAGTTACTACGAGATGATGTGGTGGGGATAATGCAGCTACAACTGTCGGATCTCTCGGCAGAAGATTTTGGCCACTTTCTCTTTAGGTAACCGAAGCATATAATTTTGTAAATGAGATGTGTTGCTTTGCTCATTATATCAATTTGATGAAAGTTGACTCACTTAGAGGGATCTGTTAATGTTTTCCTTAAACAGATGAAAATTCGTAAGATTGTAATGGCTATGATAACTGAATTGCATTTGATTTTTTTTTATGATTGTGACACCAGGAGGGGCCAAAAAATAATAAAATAAAACAGCCCTCATCGGGCCTGGGCACGAAGAATACATAAAGTAAAAAGAAACAGATATGGATAGTGTAATGACTTGTCAGATGTCAAGGAATAATAAAAGATGTGTAATGAATATCCAAGAATATTTGGTGTAGCTGTAGGCATAGATAAAGAACGTAACTGAAGGAAGACTTAACATCGAACAGTCCTGGACAGACCTATTTAAGTTCAAAAAACCTTTAGCTGTAGTATAGCAAATGGCGGCTGGTGCAATGAGCCAGATTAACATTTATTTAGAATTCCTGATAGGATTATTTTTGTTATAGCAATGATAATTATTGTGCTACTTTTCTCTTGTATTATTTTTAAGGCTTAGATCTTTCAAGGAATGATAGTGTGTTTATTTTGGTTAAGTTTGTTCTTAAGATATGGATTTCAGTTTGATGATGTTGTCCAGTCATATGCATGAAGTAAAAAACACTTTATTGATAGAATATACGATATAGTATTTGTAGAAAATACATTGTCTCAACATACACAAATCTTTTTCTTATTTTATTTTCAACAAACCTTTTTTTAAAATACTACATTCTTTATTCCACTGTAATTTGGAAGAAAGAGGAAAAAACCTGTCTTATAAAGCAAAAGAAATACAAATCATAAAGTTTAGTGAGTACTCTCATGCATATTCTGCAGGTCACATCTGCAGTATTGCAATTTTTACGTGCCTTGCATTTCTGCATGCAGCCAGAAAGGATGGTATGCTGCTTCATGTTTATTTTTTTCTCTTACTCTTATTTATTTTTTGTATCTGGATATAGCACAGAGGGTTTGAGTTTAGAAAATTTGTGATAAAGTTCTATGTTCATCGATAACAAATTGTCTCTCTTCAGACAGATAAGGAGAGGCGCTTAGTTTAAGTACATGTCGGATGAAATTATTTCCCAGTTGTTGAAATATATATATCCTTTTTATGATATCCCATTTGCACGAATCTTTTATCATTCTGTCTTGAGTATTTATTCTCAATTGTTGCACAGATATGGAGATAATATCTCATTAGGAAACGATATGCTTAATTATTTCCCGAACTGTCTCTAGTTTAAAAACTATTTCGATGTGGCCATTACCCTCGCCTTCTCAAACTATAGCTCTTCTCAGCTCTATTGAAGATATGCTTTACGGACTTCCTAGGGGATCGAACTCTGAGTAATAATATAATTTACGCAGTCAGTGAGACTGGTTAAAGTTCATTGCTGAAACACATTTACGCCATTTATTAATAATTAATATAATTTGTGTCACAACTAATGACTAATTATGATCAACGTCCAATTAAATACTAGATAATAATAATAATAATAATAATAATAATAATAATAATAATAATAATAATAATAATAATAATAATAATAATAATAATAATAATAATAATAATAATAATAAAAACTAATTTTTTACCTAAAGCTTCATATTGAATTGATTGGGCACACACTAAATGATATACCTTCTGATAAAGCGAAACATGATTGAAACGTTATAAGATAAAAGATAAAACCTCATGTAATATAACAGTCCCAAAGGTAAGATGAATATCACAAGCCCAAGTTAATCGGTATTGCCTGTGCTGATTTATGTCAATAAATCATGAACCTAAGAGTATTATACTCTTAGAAGATAGAAAATAATCAGGTAGCTTCCCAACTCCTTGAGAAGTGAAAAACTTTGAAGTTGCAGCCATCCCCCTTCACTTCCAGAAGAAGTGTAATAATCTTCGTGCGAAAACAGAATAAAAAAAAACTCATATTCCCTTTAGTATTTTGCCTAAATGATGGGCTTTTCGATATTAGTTCCACAAATTATCATAAACGAGACAGTTATTGCTTTCAGATGGCATAAATAGCTAATTAAAGTTCAGGCCTCTGATATTAAATGGCTAGCTATAAAGTGTGCCGTCAAAGACGTCGTTCTATCGAAAAAAGAAGTTTGCAAAATTCTTGTGCTATAGATTTGTAGTGTTCATGTCATCCTTTTGAAACACTAATAAGAGGACAAATTTCAACAATACTAAATTAAATATCAGAAGAAATGTTTGCACATTAAATTTTTGTTGAAGAAAATATATGCCATTTCGAAATAGAATATGTATGTATGTATGTATATATGTAGGCATGTATGTATGTGCGTGTCTTATACATATATACACATTCACACACACACACACACAAACTCACACACACACACACGCACACACACACACACACACACATACATACATATATATATATATATATATATATATATATATATATATATATATATATATATATATATATATATATATATATATATATATATATAATGCTCATACACATACACACACACACAGAGAGAGAGAGAGAGAGAGAGAGAGAGAGAGAGAGAGAGAGAGAGAGAGAGAGAGAGAGAGAGAGAGAGTCACAATCGAACCAATGACCAAACTAACAAACAAAGAAACAAACAAAACGTGATGTTATGAGGCTAACTGAATCCGGAAATAGCACATAATGACTATATACTGTAATTAATATTGCAATTAATATTAAATGAGAAATTTCTCGCCTGAATTCAAGAATAGATTAAATTTATGTCTGGGCCACTGAGTGTCTAATGAAATGAGAACTATAAAATAACCAATTTCTATATATTTTCTAGTCATTATTTAAATGATCATTAAGTATTTGAATAACTTCACCACTAATCATGCGTTGTGACAGGGTGATGACAATGAGGAAAGTAAAACTGGAATATGTAAACAATTGAATATAAATATGGAAAGAATATGTATCGTTGGCTTTTATCATAGTTATCTGGTATATATTTTCTCATAATCGACATTAAGGCCAGAAACGATTGCTTCCTTCAAGAACCTATATCAACACGGTACGGTGAGTATATTTTCAGGTTCTGTGTCTTATAAGAGAGACAAACTTTGTGCAAGCAGCCCACTCATTTGCGTTATTGACCCCCCTCCCCCCGGACGGGCAAGAAAATTGCCCTCATCAATAAAGGTCCGGGCATGAAGAACACATTAAAATGAAGAAAAAGTAAAAGGTTAAGGACAAGGCAGAGATGAGGTAATGATACACAATAAGAAAAGGACATGCTGAAAAAATAGTCGAAGTGCTGCAGTAAAAGATGCTTTAGTGTAGTGTATAGTGCTCAACAAGTGTAGTACAGTAAGTCAGTTCAGTGCTAACGTTTCCCAGTGGTGTTTTGTTGCTTTTTTGCATACTTACATGCTACTGGAACGCTATTTATCCTCCTGATTATGGAGTCATCAAGCGCACCCTTCCGCTAGATGTCTGCCTGAGCACCACCACCTGGGCTTGCCTGCATATGCCTTACTCACGCACTGTTCACTCATTTTCACTACTTTATACTGTTTTACATTGCTTGTTTTTACTAACTCTTAGTCATACCAGCCTTTTTCTACTGCATAAGGGCTGATTCTCCTTCTGCCAGTTCCAAAGGCTCCCCACTTGCCCTGGATGAACTGCATGATGTCCTTCACATCCTCACAGTTCTTTAAGAGAGGTATGAGAAAAGAAAGACTTCTCTCCAATTCTTCATGGCTGTTTGAATTTCTAACTTTATGGCTAAGATAATCATCCCGATACCTTTGTGCTCTGCAAATATATGTAGGAAAGCATGTAGGTCATCCTAATTACTATCTCTTCCGGCTCGTCTGTTATCACTCTGAATGTTTTCTTTTTTTATGGCTGTTATAATCTCCCTGGTGCTTTTATTCTTTGCCCATCAATGTAGAAAAGGTAGTTACATTATTCAAAATCCTGTCTGCTCTAGCCTATCTGTTGTCGTACTGTATATCGATAATCTCTGCCGTTCTTTGGTAGGGTTCGGATTTATTGTCCTGTAGTCTATGAATGCCTTCAGTTAAGCCATTGACCAATCTTGTCTGTTTGCTTTGCTTGTTCGGCATGCCTCTGGTCTTTAGTATTTCTAACCAATTATCAGGTAAAATCTTAGGGCTTTTGTTTGCTATGGTACCGTCCCTTCTGAGGGCATGATTTTTTTTTATTTTCTTCTAAGCAGTTGTGATCCATATTCTCCTACTCGGAGAAATAGATGAGTATCTATGAATGATATCCCATTTGCATAGGACATCAGGGGGCTCGAACTCGCATTGCAAGCTACAAAGTATTGCTGCCTTAACCAACTGAGCCACAACGACAAACAGAAAGTGCATACCAAGGCAGTACATGCAAGAATTGCTCCCATCGACCGTCAATCAACTTGTTACAGTTGCACATGGAGAACAATATATATTCACAATGAAACTGTGATATCAATAATATTAATACTCACGAAAATATTTTAGGACATCACGGAACTCGGACTCGTGCTACAATCTACCCTTTCATGCTGCCTCAACCTACCGAGACAATGCAACAGAGAAAAATATGCATATCATGGCACAGATGGTACATAAGAGCGTTTCGCCTGTCGATCTTAAGTAGATATGTTCAAGTTTCTCTTGGAGTTATATATATATATATATATATATATATATATATATATATATATATATATATATATATATATATATATATATATATATATATATATATATATATATATATATATATATATATATATATATGTATATATATATATATATATATATATATATATATATATATATATATATATATATATATATATATATATATATATATACTTATATATATATATATATATATATATATATATATATATATATATATATATATATATATATATATATACATATATATATATATATATATATATATATATATATATATATATATATATATATATATATATATATATATATATATATATATACATATATATATATATATATATATATATATATATATATATATATATATATATATATATATATATATATATGTATATATATATATATATATATATATATATATATATATATATATATATATATATATATATATATATATATATATTTATATATATATATATATATATATATATATATATATATATATATATATATATATATATATATATATATATATATTCACAATAGAACCGTGATATTAACAGAACTATTTTTAACGAATCCTTTAAGACATCAAGGGGTTTCACACTAGAGTCATAAGGTACAAAGCCATGCTGCCTTGACTAATAAGCCACTACAAAAGACAATATTGTACATACCATGGCACAGCCACTACATGTAAGCATTGCTCCTACAGACCTTTAATTTAACTTGCTAAAGTTGCATGTGAAGTTAAGAATATATATTCACAATGGAACAATAGTAACAACAATGCTATAATCCACAATATTGTTTATATGTTTACTTATCTTAATGACTATTTTCCTTTGGTACTTATGTCAACCATTTAAAAGAGACAAAATGAGGTTAAAATTTTGTTTGGTGGACGCCTGGAGTTGTCTTAAGAAAAGATAAACTTGTGGAGTTCGAAGTCGATTTTGGTAAAGTTTAGAACCCAACTTAATTGCTGTTGATTTTAACTGGCACCCTCAGAATCTTAATGTGAAGGTAGGCCATAAGAAGTTTTTATTTTTACTTTTATTTTAGCTTCTATCTTTCTTCTTTTGTTTCTTTCACAAAGAGAGGGAGAAGCAAAGGGAGAGGGAGAGCGACAAAAAAAGATAGAGAGAGATTAATAGATAGATCAATAGATATATAGATAGATAAAGAAAGAGAGAGAAAAGAGGAGCACAACCTTTGTATTTTAAGACGTGGAAATGTGTTTTGCGAAGTAGATAAGCATCACAAATTAAAGCTCATTTACTTGTACAGAGAATTTTGGCTCCCTTAACTATAAAAGAATGCATTATTAGAGCTTTTTAATTCAGTAATCTGATTAAGTCAGAGAAAATTCCAGCGTTGATGCGATACTGTTAACAAATAATGGTCCATTTCCTGACACAGAGAAGAACATAGTTCCCCAGATTGCAAAGAAAATGAATCACTAGAACCAGTTTGACCAGTAATTAGCTTAGTCAGATCAGTTCTAGAGTCAATGTGATACTGATCACAATTTGACACTCATTTAATGACAGAGGAACCTCGTTCTATTAATTTCGAGGAGAATGCATTACTGAAGCCAGTCACTTTTCCCATGGAAAACGTGTTAGTCGAAATGCTTTGTACAGTATACTTAAATTTTCACAAAAGTCGAGTAAATAGGGCGAAGCAAGGAAAACATATAATTAGAGCCACCTTATACAGTATATACTTTAGCTCAGAACACAGTCCACTCTCTATTGATCACGAATTGAGATGTATTTTTTTTATAAATAGGAATGGGTTTCCTTCAAAAGCCAAGTTTTGATGGAAACATCTTTTATAGTATAACTAAAATTCCATAAAACAGTGCCAAATCTACATTAATTACGAGTTGAAGCCATGACTCAAAGCATTACTAGAAATAGGGGATGATACATTTTTAACAATCATATTCAGCTTATTAGTCACATCTGTTCACTTTATACTTAATGTCTAGATCTCAATAAAAATGACGAGGATACCACATATAGCTTTAGAAGGGGAGTATATGTTAACTAATCGCTAAAGGACTTATTATTTCTTGTGAAGGAATTTAGTTTAAAGGTTAAATTGACATTGTTTCATAACTCCCACATATAATCCCTTTTAAGTACCTCAAATGGTATGTCAACTCCGTCTGATGATGATCATTATTCAAATCCTTGGAAAGATGTAGGAATTTTCCAAGAGCTTTTTCAAGTGATTATACCTGGCATTTGAAATATGGGGCAAAAGCCACGTGAAGCCGAATATGGAAAGACTTCCCTCTTATTCTTGTTATTTATTATTTTTCATGTTAGCAGAAGGGTTCTTTCCAAGTGAGGGGTTTTGCGTTCTCTGCCTCCCATGGTTCATTCCCTCTTTCTCTCTTACTCTACAATTTCTTCTTTATGCCTCGGAAATGGATGAGTTCTTGTCAAGTGAGGAGATTGGCTCCTTTACCTCCCATGCTCATTTTCTTTTTCTCTCTTTTCCTAAAGTTTTTCCTATTAAATGGGTGGATTCCTTCCAAACGTCCTTTGCCTCCCATACTTAATTTTCTCTCGTACTCTGCATTTCCTTCTTTAGTCCTTAACATGAGTGACTCCTATGCAAGCTAATACTTGAGCGTCCTTTGCCTCTGATGGGTCTTCTCAATTTCTCTTTCACACTGAATATTCATCTCTCTTTTGTTGGTGCAAGGTACATATATACATCCAGCATAGGAAGTTTTCTTGGCATCATGTTCCGTATTCAGCTCCTGAGAATCTTTTCTAAACTGTTCGATGTTTTCCTTAATCTGGACATTCCAAGCTGCAATCTCGTCTCTCTCAGAAGAGAGCAGTGAACTCACATTTAATTCATTTATGTTGTCATTCAGCTGTTTGTTGTTATCTTCTTGTTTAGAAATTCTTGTTTCCAGTTCACTCTTTTATCCCTTCCAACTTCTTTTCTTTTTTAATTTTCTCTCTCTTCCCCTTGTGCTTTATTTGCTTCCTCCAAATATTATATTTCCTCTCTTAATGCTTCATTCTCTTTCATTTCTCTATCCATATTCCGAAATTTATTATCAAGGTTTATAACCATTGTCTCTACTTATTTGACTTTCTGTTTCAATCTCCTAACAGCCACTCCTCCTCCTGCTACATCCCCCATAGATCCTCTACCACCCCTCCCCCGACCATTGGATGCGGGGGTTAGGAAGAGAGATGGCCTCATTTTGATATTTTCCCTTTCACAGAATATAGAAAGAAGATAAAAAGAGAGAGAAAAGTTTCTCCTTAAGCTTCACACAGAATTTCTATATCTTGGCATGAGTACTATTTGGTTACTCAATTCATCTCTTTTCTGGTAACACACATCCTAACTAAAAATTTGACTTTGGTAATTTTAGAAGAAAAAAAATTGAATTTGTATCTGAGGAGACACCCAACTGTTTCTGTTATATATTCTTCTTGACTGATACACTGGTCATTTCAGAAGAAAAAAAAATATTAGTCACTCGCAAATCAAGGTATGTTATCACAGGATCAGACTCTAAATCTAACTCAAATTATACAACTTAACTCAGTACTGTTGACAGGTTTATTTTTTGTGTTTATTTAATTATTCAATTATTTCATGTAACAAATTAACTACCAAGTTAATATAAATGGGAAGAATATTGATTTTAACAATATATGGAACCACAAGATCAGATAAACGGCTGCAAAAGCTCTTCCCAATTTACACAAAAATAGGTAAAGTGATGTGATGGCTTCGCCTCTGGTTACTCTTCTAAACTTCCTTCAAGGCAGGGCAGGACAGCTTCTTTTTCCCCTCTCAAAAGTATTCTCATTTTTTTCCCTTTAATGTTATAGACAGCCTCATTAACTACAAATATAATTTTTTACTCACAATACTCTGTAGAGTCTCTTATTCAGGGGAAATTTTGTTTTAGTTTTATACTTTATTCCTGGTCACTCAAAACACAAGGAAAAATTCTAGAGATACTGGTTAAGTGTGTTCTAATGCACGCTGTGTGTGTGTGTGTGTGTGTGTGTGTGTGTGTGTGTGTGTGTGTGTGTGTGTGTGTGACAGAAAAAATATTACAATGGATAAACTTATTTAACCAAATGATAAAAAATAAGAAAAACAATATAAAAGAATGTATCAGAAGATAATTAATATATTAGGAAAAATAAAAATATTAAAAATAATAAGACTAAAACTAGAAATACTAATTAACCCTAATAAAAATGATCATGCTAATGATAATAATAATAGCAATAATGCTAATAGTAATATTATTAATAATAATAATAATAATATCCTCTCAAGAAAATAAGAACATCGATATGCATAAGATAAGTAAAATAATATCTTCAACTCTTATCAATATAAGTTAAATTAGAGTCTTTTCTAATGCTTTCTAATCAATTCTTGAAATAAATACTTTCCTTTATTTTTTACTGGTAAAGGTATTTTATATAAGTTATGCTTTATTTTATGACTACGCATAACGCAAGATTTTTTTTTTATATTATTATTTCTTGTTCTTTTATGGGTGAGTGCGTGGGCATGCTCATACTGCTATAATACTCAGAGTGCATGCAAAGAGGTTATTCTGGTGTTTGTAGACAAACACCATCTCAGCTTCTCGCTTAATAATATCATGTGTATATGTCATTTAGGAAGAATACCTCAGTAATAACCATTACATCTGTTGTTTATTTATTGCGTTTGTGGTTTTTATTCCGTTTTTTTTCCAGAGTCAATTCCCTCAAAATCCCAAGGAAAGGAGGCAAAAGTAAAAAAAAATATAATTTCTTCACAATCATCTCCAAAAGTAACTCTGTTCTTTTATGGCGTCCTTTTGCTTTTTAGAAAATGGTGGAATCTCTTGGGTTTCATTTGCATATCCTTTGATGCGGGAGAATCTGCCACCACTCGGCATTTCTGTCGGAATGAATTGTGTTTTGCACAGGCGTCTATTACTGCACTGTCTTCTGTTCGAGTGTGTAAAACGCACTGTTACGTGTCTTCTTCGCTGCATTGCTCAGATTGCTTGAGCAAGGATCAATATGCAGTTTTCTCTTGAATTTATAAAGTTTGGTCTTTCTGAACGAGATACGGGTTCTGCGTCCTTTTGCTTCGTAGGAATATTAAGGGCTTGGATATATCGGAAAAAAAAAACATGTCATTTCTTTCTGATGTGTTGGTATATTTTGTAGTTATATATACATATTCTTGGAGTTTGCAAGAATAAGTTTCTAGATTTCTATAGTTATCTGAAATCTTTTCTTGAAAGCATTTTGTAATATTTCACTTAAAACATTATATTTTGACAATTAATTTTTTATCATATTGTTCATTTTAAGAGAGAGAGAGAGAGAGAGAGAGAGAGAGAGAGAGAGAGAGAGAGAGAGAGAGAGAGAAGAGAGAGAGAGAGAGAGAGAGAGAGAGAGAGAGAGAGAGAGAGAGAGAGAGAGAGAGATCTGACTGTTATCATCACATATTACACAATAATTAATACGTATTTTTTCTCAAATTCTTCATTTCTTCCTTTTTTCATTAAATGCAGTAGTGCTAGAATACTCGCAGGCATAAAATGAAGTCACATGTACTCTCCTGAGAGTACAGTAAAACAAAGCAATTATCGTGACATAAAAGACACGTTGGACACTATTATCTTCCCACTTTACATTATATACAGCAGCTAAGTCTCCATTATGCCCTGTATTATTAATATTCGGTGTATTACAATACACTCAGCTATAAAACGAAATCAGAACTGTGATGGAATGGAGGAAAAGCGAAAACAAATATCGAAAATGTAATAGTCATGTCCGTGACTGTGATCTCATTTTACGTTTTATGCATCACTTAATGTTCTCTACTTTTAGGTCCTATCTCTTTTACATCCATTAAGATTTTAACCACTTTGGAGTTTTCAGTCATAATATAAAGCCAGATCAACGTTCCATAGAGAAAGAAATGCAAAACAAATAATATAGATGTGAAAGTAGTATTCGAGTGTTCAATCACCCATGATCGAGTACAGAAAGGCAACAGAAAATTCACTTATATGAAATGGACCACTTTGATGAATTTAAAATGCTAGAGTTTAGAGAGACACGACGATTTAGTTGAGGAAATGTTATATGTTGATAATTCTTCAAACAAAACAAACAAACAAACAAAAACATTATTTCCATTTTGTACAATGGTTATTCAACATTAATAGTAACTTATAAGTAGACATGTAATTAAACTAACTCTCTCTCTCTCTCTCTCTCTCTCTCTCTCTCTCTCTCTCTCTCTCTCTCTCTCTCTCTCTCTCTCTCTCTCTCTCTCTCTCTCTCTCTCTCTCTCTCTCTCTCTCTCTTCTCTCCTCTCTCTCTCTCTCTCTCTCTCTCTCCATTAATTATATTACTTAATAACAAAGACAGCCATTTGCAATCACCTGTACATAAGCTCTATATCTATATAGACATTAAACTCGCATTATTGCCTTTCCATATCCAACATGAGTCTGGCTATGAATATAAATGGAGATTCCATCTTTAAAAGAGACAGGCAATAACCATTATTTGTACACTAATGACTTTTCAATAGCAAACTCGCTGTATTTTACATGTTTTATCGAATTAAGTATTCCATAATTAAAATTCAAATATACAGAGGAGAATTCTACTTTTGTGGAATATTCTGCTTTATAGCAATCTTTTGTAGTTGATATGAAGAAGTCCATTACATATGTAGGTTCAGTAAGCAGTATTCAAAAATGAAGATGCATTGGGAAACAACCATAATCCTTCTTGTAAGTTGACGATGGCTTAGTCAAAGCACACACATTCACCAAAAACAAGTTCTTTTCATCATTCTTCTTAGCTCCTTAAAGATATAAGGTCACCACAGTTCCCCCCCCCACCACCTCTATGGTTGGGTCATCCACATGATTACTGGGCAAGGGTCTTTTGGCTTTAGAGTCGTGACCTATAGCTCGCCGCATGTTGGATGAGAATTTAAATTTAAACTGAATATTATGACATAGAAAATTGCACAACAACAACAACAACAACACTTAAAATAACAATAATAATAATAATAATAATAATAATAATAATAATAATAATAATAATAATAATAATAATAATAATAATAATAATAATAATAGTAATAATAATAATAATGATAATAATAATAATAATAATAATAATAATAATAATAATAATAATAATAATAATAATAATAATAATAATAATAATAATAATATTAAGAAGGTACTAAATTAATAAAATGGTTCATAAAGTAATATATATATATATATATATATATATATATATATATATATATATATATATATATATATATATATATATATATATATATATATATATATATATATATATATATATACATATGCAGGTAATTAAGACAATTATACCAGCCATGATGCATGCAGATAATTCATAGACACATGCCTACATACATACAGCCATAGATGCATGCATACATACATACATACATACATACATGCATGCATACATACATACATGCATACATACATACATACATACATGCATACATACATACATACATACATACATACATACATACATACATACATACATACATACATACATACATACATACATACATACATATGCCACGAAACTGGTGCCAGAAATACGCAATATCAGTTATGATGAGAGGCTGAGGGAATTAGACTTATCATCACTCGAAGCTAGAAGATTAAGGGGGGATATGGTGACAGTCTTCAAATTCCTTCATGGTTATGATAGAGTGGATAGGGATCGATATTTTGATATGGATGGCTCTAGCACTAGAGGTCATAGTTTGAAGCTTCGTAAGAAAACTTCTTTGAAGGATGTAAGGAAATACTTTTTCAGTGTAAGAGTAGTTGATAATTGGAATTCGCTAAGCGAGGAGGTAGTTAATACTATCTCAATCCATAGTTTTAAGACCAGGTGTGATAAGTATCATTAATTAGAAAATGGAACCGATCAGGAGACGGGAAGATAAGAGGTTTGGGCTCTTTCCCGTAAACACAAGTAGGTAATCACAATTAGGTAATCACATACATACATACATACATACATATATACATACATACATACATATATAATGGCAGTGATTTCACCCATCATAGCTCCTTGTCAATTAAGAGCTATCAGCATCACCCCTCCCACCACCAGATTACTTTGCTCAGCCACGTTTGAGAGATAAAAAAGAAAAAAGGGTTCTTCAGCTCTGGGGCCCCTCGACAGAATACGTATTGTCTTAAGTACTGTGTTATCTATCATTTGCTAAGTATCATAAACGCTACTAGTGTCTTTAGTAATGGTTACATAGTGAGCAATTAACGAATGAACGATAGTGGAATATTGAGTCAACACATGTACGAAATTATTTGTTGATGAATATAGAATACATAGATAGGAAATGTAGGTATTCAAGGAATCATGAAAGGGAGGTATTATATTACAAAATAATTGATTTCATATATTTTTCCAGTAACATATTTTTGTTATCATTTTATAATGTTGGTACTCAATAGAGTATTTTTTTTAAGTATGCAGTATTTTGTAAATTAAAGTTCATTAATATGAGATTTATAACTATGTATTTCATTTTATTTTTGTATCTATTTTTTCATTAAATTACCTTAATTTATTTCATAATTTTTGACTACATGTTCAGCTCTTTTATTTTACTATGATCTTAGTTTGCTTTTTAATTCATGATTATGTATATTTTTTTTTCGTTTTAATATATATATTCTATTCCGTAGATTGTTCTAGGTTATTAGTGAATCTTAGACTCTGAAAGATGATTCGTGAGTTTAATTGCATCTGTATTTACCTAGTATTTATCAAGGGAAAGAGCCCTAAACCTCTAATTCCTCTATTCCTGATTGGTATCATTTTTTACTCACTGACACTTATTATATATCTCCTTAAAACCATGAATGCATACAGCATTTACTGTCTCTTCAATTAGCGAATTCCAATTAGCAACTAGTGTTACACTAAAAAGGTACTTCCTTATTTTCAAAACAAGTTTTCTTGTGAATTTCAGACTTTAGCCTCCACTTCTGGAGTCACTCATTTCAAAATATTTCTCCTCATTCTTTTTGTCAACACCATGAAGGAATTTAAAATACGAATGATTGTAAGTCTACCTCTTTATAACATAGATCACGTATCTCTGTTACCAGCAGCCATGTAGCATGTCTTTGGACTTTCTTCACTATATTAATCTGTAGCCTCCTGGCTAGTACATTGTTAACGCACTGGCCTTGCATTCGCGAGGTCGACGGATCGCGCCTCGTCCAGGCAAGAGAGTTTAGGCTGTTTACTGGGGAGGTTACGGCTGTGGCTGGGCACAACAGTGGGGGGTTGGGGCCTGTGCCGGCTGGCGACCACCCTATGGGTCCTCCATGATCCGTTCCACCCATCCGTGGGTGGAGAATCTGTGAAAAAAACAATTTTAGAGTAGTTTTTCAAGTGTGGATTACAAAAGGGCACTGAATATTCAAGCTTTTTTTCATATTTCTGAACATTCCCTTGTTCGTGTGCCTAAAGGCCACCCTTATATTTGCTAAGAAAGCATATCCTTTTTTTTATGATTGTGACACCAGGACGGGCCAAAAAAAATAAAAATAAAACAGCCCTCATCAGGCCTGGGCATGAAGAATACATAAAGTAAAGAGAAACAGAGATGGAGAGTTTAATGACTTGTAAGATGTGAAGGGATAATAAAAGATGTGTAATGAATATCCAAGAATATTCAGTGTAGCTATAGGCATAGAAAAAGAACCGTAGCTGAAGAAAGACTTAACATCGAACTGTCCTGGACAGACCTATTTAAGTTCAAAAACCCTTCAGCTGTAGTATCGCAACGGGAGGCTGGTGCCATTGCCTTTATTATACAATCTATAAGCATTTCCTGAGACAAATCTTCCGAATGCATTTACCACAAGAGCTCTTTTGTTCTGTTTCACAAGAGCTCTTTTGTTCTGTTTTTTGAAGATCAGCTCCTGTTATTAAGTACCCAAACTTGGAACGTCTTGTACTATTACCACTCTCAGTACTTTACCTTTTAACGTATGGAATCTCATTAGTTAATTGCTTGACCAATTATGCAGATTATTTGGGTCTTTCTGAAGTTCCCCGTCACTCAACTCGTCTTTTATTTTCTTCACAATTTTTGTTTTAGTTCCAAATGCATTTACAGATATTGGCTGGTAATTTACACATGAAAGTATCAAAAGTGTCCCTAAAACTGATTGCTGTGTAATCCCACTGCTAACCCTTTTGCCAAGGAGACACTGCATGTCTTACTCTGACCCTATGTTCCCTTCCTTCTAGTTTTTCTTTATATACTATGAAACTTTTCCCCCTAATCTTGCTACTCCTCATAGCTCCTTAATACGTCTCCCATGTGGGATTTGGAAACCCTTAGGGAAAATTGTGACATTGCTTAGTTCTTTATTTAATTGTATCTGTGTAACTGTGATTAAACCTGCCCTCCTGCTTTGAATCCTCTATCTCATCA
>JAXCGZ010008823.1:0-2500 GCA_037179515.1 Halocaridina rubra
GCCAACCCAATCTCTCAAAGAGGGGAGTCACGTGATCATGTTTATGCACCCCCCTATGGCAACTCTTGCAGCAAAATTCTGGAGCCTTTTCACTCGTAACATCTGGGTCTTAGTCGTGGAACCCCAAACACTCAGACAGTAGTTGAGAATACTTAAAATCAATGTTTGTACTACAATTACCCTACAATCAGGCTCGAATCTTTCATAGACTCTGTTCAAGTAAATAAGGGCCCCGTTCACTTTTTTATGTAGTTCATCGATATGAAAATTAAATGTCATGGTACTGTCCATAATAACTCCTAGATTTTTAACCTTATTAGATGGGAAGAGTGAAACATTGTTGAAATTTATACTGATGTTCTCAGGAATGCGGGACAGGTATTGATTTGATCCAAAAATAACGAATTTAGTTTTATTTTCGTTCAGTAAAAGACCATTACTGTTAAAATAACTTTTGGCACAGTTTAATATATCTTCAGCCCTTTTTAAGATTTCAGGAATTCTATCAATGTCACCAGTAAGCATAATCTGGGTGTCATCAGCATACATAACAAGTAGGCAATCTCTTATAAATTGAGGTAAAATCATTAACATATATTAAGAAAAGCAGAGGACCCAAAATTGAACCCTGAGGAACGCCAAAACTGATATCTAAAGAAGAAGAGAGAGTCGAGCCCATTCGAACTGATTGAATTCGATCTTTCAGATAATTTTCAAACCAAAATGAGTCAACATGAACTTTGGAAAGTTTTCTCATTAGAATTTGATGGTGTACACTGTCAAATGCTTTAGACAAATCTAACAATAATAAAAGTGATATTTTCTTATTTTCAATATTACTATAAATTTTATCAGTAATTTTAAGTAGGGCCGTCTCGGTCGAAAGTTTAGGCCGAAAACCGTGTTGTTCTTCACATAATAGACAATTTGATTCAAGGAAATTTATTAACTGGGTGGCAACTACCTTCTCAAGTATTTTCGACAGAATGCTGAGAAGAGAGATTGGCCTATAATTTTCAACATTATTAGTATCTCCACTCTTAAAAACGGGGATGATATAGGGATGCTTCCAGAGGTTAGGATAACTGCCTGTAACAATGGATGTATTTACAATGACTAAAATGAAAAATACTGTAACTGGCAATGAGTCAATTAGGAAGCGAAGTTGTATCCCATCGGAACCACAAGAGTTTGTTGGTTTGAGGTTCTTTATGATAAGAATAAGTTGTGACTAAATCGATTGGGTGCGGTCTAAAATTATTGATAATACTGCTCTCAGCTGGAGGCTGGCAATTATGTGGTTGATTAATAATCAAGTCATTATTATCTTGGGACTTTTCATATGTGGACTTACCTATTTCAGCAAAATACTTATTAAAATCATTCACTCGCTTTTCCACATTATCACTGAGAAGGTCAGAATTTTCTAAGATTTCCTTATTTGCAGGAATTATTCTTTTTTATAACATTCCAAGTTCCTTTGATATTTCCCTTATACTTGGAAAATTCTTCCCTGAAATGATTTTTCTTCTTTTCGGACAACATTGTTTTAGTAAGGTTTCTTTCTCTTCTATAGGCTCTTTCCATCTCGGAGTTTTGTCTATCAGATTTAAATTGCCTTAGGAGGTCATCTCTCCTTTTCATTTGCTCTTTTAACTGAGAGTCAATCCACGGGGCAGGAGGGCGTGTCATGACTTTGGTTGTAAGAGGGGCACATTCATTTAAACATCTCGTAAAAACATCAGTAAAAGTAGAAACTTGATAATTTACACAATCTGTAGTTAGTATTGAATTTAAAATGTTGTATTCATTAAGAAGAGTGTCGCAGAAACAATTTTGAGAATAATTCTCAAGAGATCGGAAAGTTTTAACAATTGGCGGTCTCTTTTCCTTCCTGACATTAACTGTAGCTATTAGAAGCTCGTGGTCTCCTACAGGACAAGGTAAGACATCGTGGTGAACTATAAAACTAGGTGTATTGGTAATTATAAGATCAATTAGGCTGGAGGAATTAGCGGTGGTACGGGTTGCTTTATTCACAAGCTGATTTAAGTGGAGGGATTGAATTAATTTCCCCATTTTATTATTAGGAAGAAGGAGATTATCATTGAAGTCGCCTATAATAATGAGAGGTTTGCTCCTCAAACAGACCGACCGAAATACCTCGGAGATGTAATCAAAGGTGTCGTTGAGTGAGAGAGAGAGAGAGAGAGAGAGAGAGAGAGAGAGAGAGAGAGAGAGAGAGAGAGAGAGAGAGAGAGAGAGAGAGAGAGAGAGAGAGAGAGATGAATTAGAATTATATCTCATTTAAATAGTACTTAGTGAAGCCCTGTTACAATTAAAAAAAAGTGGAATTATATAATTCGGAGATATTCTTATAATTTATTGCAAAAATTATTTTAATGTTTAATAAATGAAAACCTGTAATAAAAATACTTGAACCCAAGAGAAAAATTCTTTTAGTATATCAGTTACTTCAAAGGGGGTGCGGCATCTCAGT
>JAXCGZ010008823.1:5000-21414 GCA_037179515.1 Halocaridina rubra
CTCGATTGAGCCCACTGCGGGGCGTTAGGAAGAGCAACCTACTTTAATTCCCCAGTTCCAACCTTCCTGTGTACACCCCCATAACGGGAATAAATAATGACACAGAAAACGACAAGCAAGCACAATTGAAAAAAATATATATATATATAAATATGTACCCAATAGAGTTTGACGACGGGTTAAAAAAATAATAATAATAAATCCACATTTTGAGCTTAAAATGAGTCCACTGGACTTGGAATTCTTACACGCGATGAATGATAAACAGGACTTAGCTAAATTATTTAGTACTAAATGTCAAGGTTTATAAATAGCCAAAAACCAAAATTCACTAAAAGAAGAAGAAGAAGAAGAAGAAGAAGAAGAAGAAGAAGAAGAAGAAGAAGAAGAAGAAGAAGAAGAAGAAGAAGAAGAAGAAGAAGAAGAAGAAGAAGAAGAAGAAGAAGAAGAAGAAGAAGAAGAAGAAGAAGAAGAAGAAGAAGAAGAAGAAGAAGAAGAAGAAGAAGAAGAAGAAGAAGAAGAAGAAGAAGAAGAAGAAGAAGAAGAAGAAGAAGAAGAAGAAGAAGAAGAAGAAGAAGAAGAAGAAGAAGAAGAAGAAGAAGAAGAAGAAGAAGAAGAAGAAGAAGAAGAAGAAGAAGGACGAGGACGAGACGAAGACGAAGACGAAGAAGAAGAAGAAGAAGAAGAAGAAGAAGAAGAAGAAGAAGAAGAAGAAAGAAGAAGAAGAAGAAGACTTTACATGCAGCGGAAACATTGATGCAATGTAAATTCACGGTATTACAAAAATTGCGCCACCATAAGGAAAAAAAAATATAAAACCAAACTTCTACATATCTCTCGCTTAACGTTCATCTCTCCGAGTATCCAAATTGCGAATGACGCATTATCAGTTCGAAACAAGTTTCCAGTGGCAAATGCAGTCACTTCTTACCACCTTTTAACCAATCTGAGATACTAAGGTCAAAGTTCACACCCACAGAAAAAGCGTAAATGAAGTGGATTTTCCACTTTGAAACAACGGGACGAGGTTTTTATCTCAAATTTAACCCTTATGAGGTAGCCAACGACCAGCAGATGCAGGTACAGTATACTTGCAGAGGTAACCCCGGTAGCCCAGTGGCTAAAGCACTTGATTTGCGAGTTGACAGACCGGTGATTGAACCCACCGTGGGGCATTAGGAAAGACATCCAGCCTTCTAAATGCACAGCTATAAAATTAACGAAAGCATACTGAAATATAAATCTTCAAATTTAAGTCAGAGTGATTATTACAACTTTAGTGTTTAAAAAGATACAAAGAAAATTCATTATAATCTTATAACATATCAGAAACCGTTGAGAGTGTCTCTCCCAGTGTTACCGATTTCAACCACAACCTCTCGCGACCGACCTAAAAAGGACCTTTCTTAGGTGAACCTGCAGTTCCCCTCATACCGCAGTTTCCCTCCCATTCACACCAGAATGTCCTCATCGGAAAATGTTGACCTTTCTGACCTTCCGTGTGTAAATACTGATAATTTTCCCGAAGTGTTTATATCATCTCTGGACAGAATATTCGTATATTCACGTGAGGACATCAGAAGGGAATTGGAAAAAATTAAAAAAGTCACTCTGTACAAAACAAGTCAACTTTTGCTTTCGAAGGTAGTGGAACTCTTTCCCCAATACAGTGGTAAACACATCATAAAAAAACGATTAAAAAAAGAGATAATTACAAACATAATAACTTTTAGCGCAAGTGTCCTGAATATCTCAATGAATGGTGAACTTGACAAACTCTTTCAACCTCAAACTTCGGTTGTAAAATCCATAGAGTCTAAAAAAAACACACGACCTAGGAGACCTACATCGAATGATAGAAAGTCTTGCAGATAAGGTGAAAATTTTGGAAGCAGACGCTGAAAAGGTGAAAGCCTTACAACACAAGGTGGGTTTGCTAGAATCTGACATTGTCCTACTTAAAAGAGATAATTCTAGGCTGAAACTCCTATTAGAAACATCTCCACCTCTCAGTTCAGTGCTGTCACCTAACAACGATGATGTCCCTTCTATCAACAACCCTCAGGTTTTGCAAACTAGGTTTTCTGTCTCTACTCACAATTCCTTCAGTGCATTGAGAGACGAATGTGACAGTGGTAGTGAAGAAGCGGTAGATCCAGATAAAAGTGATAGTCATCAAGACAACCTGAATACACCATCTAGCATAAATAATCAAATCAGTAACAGGTTACAAAATAGTGATGAAACAACAGCGTCCTTCCCCACTACTCCTAACAATACAACAACAGGCACTAACCAGAACAAGATTCTTCCCAGCACAAACAACCAACCTGGTAAAGAGTTGCAAAACAGCGAAGAAGATATAGAGTCAATCTCCACTACTCCTAACAACACAGCAACTATCACTAACCAGGACAACCAAATTACACCTTCCAGCACAAATAACCAACCCAGCAATAGGCTGCAAAATAATGAAGAAAACAGAAAAGACAAAATAGCAGCAGTCTCTATTCTAAACATTCCATCGAAGTCCTCTCCCCCACAGCCACAGTTGCCCAATAATGCAAGTGCAAGGGTTACAGCTCAAATATATATTCGCATTCCTGGCAACCCCTTTGAGAGAGAGATACGTAATACATTGACAAATCAAGGCATTCCTTCTGAAGAAGTCTTGATTAAGGAGCTTTCTCGCAAACCAAACTGGGTTTCCTTCGCAATAACGATATCGAAAGGATTTGAATATGTGCCTTACAAACTGAATCAATGGCCTACAGGCACAATTGTCCAGCCATTTCGTGGGGGCAAACAATGGACACAACCTGGGTATTCTACAAAATATCCCAAACTACAGTCATACCAAAATAAACAGCAAAGAGCTAATGAAACAATCCCCTATACGCGAGACTACAGAAAGAGACACGATACAAACCTCTCTTATCGCCGTCCACGCACAAGAGACTTCTCCTGGAGTGATGGCTCTTACAACCCTAGACACTCACCTAGGCATACAAACTTTGGGAAGGCCGATCATACCACGGCACTACTCAAACCAGCGTTACACATCCAACGCAGGTACAGACACCAGGATCCATGGGCTAACCCCAGAACACACTACAATGATGAATTCCCAGCAGAATCACACAGTCGAAACTACAACTATGACTATGGATACCACCCCAATGAAACATGGTAAGAATGTAACATTAGTACATGTGAACGCTCAGTCCCTGCTCGCTCATTTTGAGGAAATAATAATGCTAACAAAAGACTACAACATAGACATCCTCTGTGTAAGTGAAACTTGGCTTCCTCCTACAACTGAAAATAAATATGTGAATATCCCAGAGTTTAAAATATTTCGCAATGACCATGGCCGAGGGGGTGGGGTTTGTATTTATGTTAGAAATTATCTTAGTGCATCAGAAATAACCACAGGTTTAGAAAAAACTGAGGAGCTCGAAGATTTATGGATCACTGTGCAGTATCAGAAACTTCCATCTTTCATTGTAGGGTGTGTTTACCGTCACCCTAAAGCACCTACCAGTTCATTCAATCATCTGCTAGAAACATTCAGAAATATCTGTGTGCGTCATAAACCCATATACATACTTGGTGATTTTAATGATGACTTGCTCTCAGCAGATAACAAAATGAAAAGGGTGATCAACACTGTGAAGTTAACACAAATAGTGACAAAACCGACCCGCATAACCCCTAATTCTAGGACTCTTATAGATCTGATAATAACAAATAAAGTGGAAAGTATACCCTATTGGGACGTAGTTCCCTGCCCAATTGCAGACCACGAGCTGAACATTGCTATGCTAAACATAAACAAGCCCAAAAGGAAGCCTCTCCTCAAGACATTCCGGTGTCTAAAAAATTACTCCCCTGATATCTTTTGTGAAACATTAATCAACAACACAAATGCACTTAATAGAATTAAATACACAGATAACGTCGATTTGCAGGTTGAGATTTTAACAAAAGTCTTCCTTGAATGCTTAGATAGTTGTGCACCCATTGTAACAAGAAAAATAACCCGCCCCTCAGCCCCCTGGCTAACTAATGACATCAAAGAGGCAATGCAAATCAGAAATCAAATACAAAAAGAGCTAAAAATGAATAGATATGATATGACTCTCCGAGAACGTTATAAAACAGAAAAGAAACGTGTCAGATCGCTCATCAGTGTAAGTAAACAAGACTTTTACAAAAAACAATTTAATGACTCTAGACATGATACAGCAGCAACATGGAAAGTGGTGGAAAGTGATAAGAAGCATGATACCAAATGAAAAGAGTACCTCAGAAAGTTATGAAAATATTACGGAGTTGAAAGACAAAGCAGATAACTTTAAGAACTATTTTGCTAACGTTGGCAAAAATACATATGAAAAAACTCAAGAAAACATCAACTCATTGAATATGAGTAATTGCTTAAATGACAATTCTTCCAATGAAAACACAAGAGAGTACTTCAAGATAAATCCTATCGATTGTGCTACCCTAATTCTTACCATAAAGAGCCTAAGAAACTCTGGCTCTTATGGTTCAGATGGTATACCATTTCAGTTCATCAAAGATGCTCTACCCATGATTGCATCCTATATCTCTATTATGAACACTTCCATTGTTACTAAAAAGTTTCCTGACTCTTGGAAAATATCACATGTAATACCTCTGCATAAAAAGGGGGACAGAGAAGATGTGACAAACTATCGTCCCATTTCCCTGCTACCCATTTTCTCTAAAATATTAGACAAAATTGTTGCATGCCAACTTATGTCATATTTAGAATCAAATAGACTACTAACGATTAGCCAACATGGTTTCAGACCAAAACTCTCGACGGAAACTGCACTGCTTAAAGTTACGAATAGTATATATAATAATATAGATATGAAAAAAATATCTATGCTAATTTTATTAGACTTATCGAAAGCCTTCGACAGTGTAAACCATGAAATTCTTTTAAGTAAATGTATTAACTTAAATATTGATCCAAGCTGGTTTAGCGAGTATCTATCTAATCGTAAACAGTCCATACGTCTTAACAACATTATCTCTGTGCCAAAAAATGTATCATATGGTGTTCCACAGGGATCAGTATTTGGTCCTATCCTCTTCTCCATTTACGTAAATGATCTATCTTTTTTCATTTCTGACTGTCTAGTCGTACAATATGCAGATGACACTCAACTACTCCTTAGTGGTAATATTAATAATCCCCCAGAGCTAACTTTAAGAGCAGAAAACACTCTGTCAAAAATTAAAACCTATTTCCAAGAAATTGGGCTGTTAATTAACGAAAGTAAAACACAGTGCATATTTATTGGTTCAAGGTTCCACATAGCACAAATTCCAGAAAACTCAACAATTAATTTTTTCGACAATATTATCACACCTAGCAAAACAGTCAAAAACCTAGGAATTCACTTTGATAACCACATGTTGTTTGATTCCCACATAGATAAAGTATGCAAAAAGGTTACAGGAACATTAATGTACTTATCACGTATAAAAGACAATTTTGAGACTACCACTCGAATAACTGTTGTTGAATCTCTATCCCTAAGTCACATTAATTACTGCACAACTGTTTGGGGATCTACCACTAAGACTCAGATAAACAGAATACAGAAGCTTATTAATTTTGCAGCTCGAGTTGCCCTGGGAGGAATAAGAAAATATGACCACATCACACCAGCTCTCAATAAACTTGGGTGGCTGCAGGCAGAAAATAAGGTCGCTTATGCTATTTATGTTTTTGTATTCAAAATTTTGGACCATCATTATCCTAGCTGGCTATTTGATTTAAAAACAGTCAGGGATATAAAGGGAACCAACACAAGACAGAGCAGTGAGCACTTTATTCACAGAACAAACACAGAAGCAGGTTCAAAGATGATCACTATCAAAGGGCCAACACTCTGGAATAATATTCCAGAGCATCTTAAAAATGCATCCTCCTTCACAGCTTTCAAAGGCAAACTATATAGTTTTCTTTTGGACAAATAGTTGCTGCTCATTAAGAACTAATTATTCTCATTGTAAGGAAACAAATATGGAAATGATGCCGATAATAACGATCCTGTATCTAGTGACATACTTACTACTTTATTATTAACATTATTGTTAACATTTTTATTACAGCATTATTATTTTCTATGAAAGCTACATTTAATTTAACTATCTGTCTAACCCTCTTATTTATTAGTTTAATTACATGTCTACTTATAAGTTACTATTAATGTTGAATAACCATTGTACAAAATGGAAATAAATGTTTGTTTGTTTGTTTGTTTAGCTGCAGCTCCAACATGTCTGTATCCATCCCCCATTAGAATGGCATATTCTGCCTAAGATGGTATGGTCATGTCGTTAGGAGGGATGAACAGTATGTTGGGAGGAGGGTGATGGAAATGGATATACAGGGTAGGAGAAGGAGGGAGAGACCAAAGCGTAGGTGGATTGATTGCATCAATGACGACCTGAGGTCTAAAGGTTTGTTGAGTGATGAGGTATGGGACAGGAACATATGGAGAACACTGGCCAGAAACATCGACCCCACATAAAAGTGGGAAAAGATGTAGACGAAGAAGAAGAAGAAGAAGATTCTGCCTGTCCTTTTCCTATTGTGCACCATTTCCTTATTTCTGGCTTGTCCTTAACCTTCTACTTTTTCGTTTTAAATGCGAGAACAAATCAAAAGACTTAGTCAAGGATCATATTTCAGGCCATTAGTGAATGGGACAAACTTGTTCCGGTTTTACGTCACGGACTCCCTTTTCTACCAAGGGCTACGACGGTTGCCTTCTTGTGAAGGACTTGTTTTGGCAGATGTAATCCTTACCCTGAGTGCATGCCCTTGCTAACCTCAGACCGTGATGGGGAGCGAACACTCGATCTGACGCCTCAGAAAAGCATCACTGATGCACAATAAGATCCAACATGACCTAAAATCTTCATAACAAAATCAGTCTCGTCTCTGGGAGATAAACTTTCAATTCCCTTGTTTTATGTCATTATGACATGCCCTTTGTCACTTCAAATTCTCTTGTTTGATGTCATTATGACATGAACTCTGTCACATCCAAATCTTTCGTTTTATGTCATTAAGACATGCCCTTTGTCACTTCAAATTCCCTTGTTTTATGTTATTATGACATGCCCTTTGTCACTTCAAATTCCAATGTTTTATGTCATTATGACATGCCCTTTGTCACTTCAAATTCCCTTGTTTTATGTCATTATGACATGAACTCTGTCACATCCAAATCTCTCGTTTCATGTAATTATGTCTTGCCCATTGTCACATCCAGTGCTCTAATTTTGTCATTATGCTATACCCCTTGTCATATCCTATTCTCTCGTTTTATGACATAATGCCTTGTCCTTTGTCACATCCAGTGCTCTAATTTTGTCATTATGCTATACCCTTTGTCACATCAAAATCTCTCGTTTTATGTCATTATACCATGTCCTTTGTCGTGTCCAATTTTCTTGGTTTATGTCATTATGCCATACCCTTTGTCACATCCAGATCTCTTACTTTCTGTCAAGCTGCCATGTCCTTTGTCACAACCAATTCTCTTGATATTTGTCAATTTGCCATGCCATTTATCAAATCCAATTCTCTCGTGTCATGTCCTTATGCCATGCCCTTCGTCACATCCAAATTTTTATGTCAATTTGCCATGCCCTTTGTCACATCCAATTCTCTCGTGTCATGTCCTTATGCCATGCCCTTTGTTTCATTCAAATCTCTTACTTTATGTCAATTTGCTATGCTCTTTGCCACATCCAATTCTCTCGTGTCATGTAATTATGCCATGCCCTTTGTCACATCCAAATCTTTATGTCTATTTGCCATGCCCTTTGTCACATCCAATTCTCTCGTGTCATGTAATTATGCCATGCCCTTTGTCACATCCAATTCTCTCGTGTCATGTCATTATGCCATGCCCTTTGTCACATGCAAATCTTTATGTCAATTTGCCATGCCCTTTGTCACATCCAATTCTTTCGTGTCATGTCCTTATGCCATGCCCTTCGTCACATCCAAATTTTTATGTCAATTTGCCATACCCTTTGTCACATCCAATTCCCTCGCGTCATGTCGTTATGCCATGCCCTTTGTCACTTCCTTTCGAACTGAGGGTCAATTTTACCCTTTTAAACCCATACCCTGACCACTATCTTAATGACCACCGGGTAGTCATAAAGTAAGAGAAAAGAACCGAAAGGAACGTAAAATGTGATAGGCGAAACCATCTAGTTTGACCTTCAACATTTTGTTGATATTCTTATTCCGGTTTTACGTCACGGACTCCCTTTTCTACCAAGGGCTAGGACGGTTGCCTTCTTGCGAAGGACTTGTTTTGGCAGATGTAATCCTTACCCTGAGTGCATGCCCTTGCTAACCTCAGACCGTGACGGGGCGCGAACCCTCGACCTGACGCTTCAGAGTCACAAAAAAAGATTCATGACTCAGAGGCCAAAGCGAGTCTATGGGGCTGTGTTTTGTGCTTCCTAGAGAGAGGGGCGCGGTAGCTCAGGGTAGAAACGTGAGTTGGGAACGAATCCCGTCGGTTCGGTCCCCCAGCGGGGGCATTAGGAAAGGGGTACGGCCGCAGTGCCTCATCTCAGACATGTCTGTGCCCACAAGTCCACTCCAATTCGAAAGGGAATGAATTGTGACACATAAACAGTGAATATAGGTACTATTTCTTTCAAAATACGCGCGCGCGCGCGCGCACACACACACACACACACACACACACACACACACACACACACACACACACACACACTCACTCACTCACTCACTCACTCACTCACACACACACACACACACACACACACACACACACACACACACACACACACCATCATGTGTTCTGAGGAAAAACTACAAAACGGCACATGTAGCAATTACTACAAAAAAAAATTAACTCATATATAGTAATTCTTCTATTTTTTCTTCTTCACGTTTAATGCGTCACTATCATTCCCTATTACGGGGGTGGCTACAGACAGACTGGAGCTGGACAATTAAGGGTAGATGCCCTTTCTAACGCCCCACGGTGACCTCAATCGCGGGTCCGTCAATTCAAGATCCAAGTAATCTAACCACAACGCTTTCGCGGTCTAGCCAAGTTACACTTACGGTGGCAAATTGATATCAACACATAATCAAAGCCAAGAATCGAAGACGGGCTAAAAGAAACGTGATATTCTCTACAGATAACATACAACCCAATCCCCAACAAAATCATGACTCAGCTTACACAGAACACACTATTAAGCTCGCTAAAATTCTCTTAAAATGCTCAGCGCGGACATTTATAAACACCGGAGAGGCCTAAAGGCATAAATCGTCTGCAGAAATCGGACCCACCCACATCTCACCACTACCGTAAATCTCTTTAATTGGATTACTCAAGTCTCATTATGTTGCTTATAATTTTAGTGCTGAATGCTAATAGTTCTACTTTTATAAGGTGGCGATTGAAATACTAGAAGTGATTATATAACTGGGTTATCTGAGACGAAAATTGAATTCAGTACTGGGACGAAAATGGAATTCAGTACTGGGACGAAAATGGAATTCAGTACTGGGATGAAAATGGAATTCAGTCCTGGAACGAAAATTTAATTCAGTACTGGGACGAAAATTGAATCCAGTACTGGGACGAAAATTGAATTCAGTACTGGACCGAAAATTGAATTCAGTACTGGGACGATAATTGTATTTAGTACTGTGTGTTATCTGGTAAGATGATTAGTGTGCAAATCTCAGGTTGATATATCGTTTGTGTTTAAGAAACAGTAAACTCATAATCGCATGTCATTAGATATTCAGAATTTAGGTGATTTTCGATGATAGCTCAACTTGGGGTGATTATATAATTACGTGTGATCAGGTGCGAGATAAATGGACAACATAGTTTGCTCTGTACGAGTTCGCGCAACGATGATCGTTCATGGCTCAGCGATGAACGTCAAACGATTGTCTACAACACTAATTCTTTGATATTGAATGTGGATGTTTTGCTTCATTTGACGATCATCGTTGAGCCATGAACGATCATCGTTGAGTGATAATCGTTGAATGACAACATGGAGAGTTTGCTCTTTACGATTTTCGCGTAACGATGATCGGTCATGGCTCAACGATGATCGTCAAACGATTGTCAAGAACACTAATTCTTTGATATTGAATGTGGATGTTTTGCTTCGTTTGACGATCATCGCTGAGCCATGAACGAACATCGTTGAGCGATAATAGCAACGAGAAAAACGTACCCTAAGTATGGAATATAAGAATCGATATGCTGTTTGCGCTAAAGAATCAGCAGTCCTGGAATTGCAACAAAATGGGGGTTTACCAGCTAAGTACAATTTTTCGTCTATAAGTTGACTTTGAGATATAATTATGT
Source organism: Halocaridina rubra (assembly GCA_037179515.1). Taxonomy (NCBI): domain Eukaryota; kingdom Metazoa; phylum Arthropoda; class Malacostraca; order Decapoda; family Atyidae; genus Halocaridina; species Halocaridina rubra. Next base: position 15,446 of record JAXCGZ010008823.1, read on the forward strand.
AATGTTTGTTTTCATAGGAAAAAGGTACAATATTTCGCAAGTATAACTTTCTTTACATAGCATTTTGTTACTCTTCTTCCCTTGCTCTTCTCTGATTGTCACTATTAATTCCCTTCCTAACGCCCCGCGGTGAGCTCGAACACGCATTCCCTCCCGATCTATATCCGTAAATTTAATAAAAAGTATAAGGTAATTAAGGGCATGCACTCAGGGTAACGATTACATCTGCCAAAACAAGTCCTTCGCAAGAAGGCAACCGTCCTAGCCCTTGCTAGAAAAGGGAGTCCGTGACGTAAAACCGGAACACTGCAACCCTTGCTTTCTATAGCATAAACATGAGTTCCTCCAAAGCGATAGTAAAATACTCGAGCCCTTCAAAACTTCAATCGTAAATTTTATACTCAAGAAAAGCTGGACTCTTAAGGGGGGTTTACACTGTCAAACGGTTCGTCGAACGAGGTTCGACAGACAAGTGTTTGAAGTGATGTTCGAAAATGTGAACGGGGTATTTCGTTGTCGAACATGTTTGACAAACGTGTTCAACAACCAAATACCCCGTTCACACGTTCAAACATCACTTCAAACACTTGTCTGTCGACCCGCGTTCGACGAACCGTTTGACCGTGTAATCCCGCCTTTACCTATTCGATATCACCACAGTAACGTCAGACAATTACTTTAAAAACCACTATTTTATTTGCCTCTCTCAAAATATCAGTGACAAGTCAGCCATCTCCTAACGAAGTATCAGCTCTCTTCCTCTCTCTTCCCAGTTAAACCTTTCTTTTTCTTTCCGTCCGCTCCTCCCCCCTCCTCCTCCTCCTCCTCTCTTCTTCTTCTTCTTCTTCTTCTTCAGCTACTAATCCCCGAAGTTTTTACCCCGTCAAAGGGTCTAAAAATCCGGTTTAAAAGGCTTTAATCGATTCTATGTTTTGGTCATTTCGGTAAAACCTGTTTGACGGCTAATTAGAGTGTTTGTGTTGGATCATGAGGCCTTTTGTGTTTTATGTTTGTGCGTGTTTCTCTCTCTCTCTCTCTCTCTCTCTCTCTCTCTCTCTCTCTCTCTCTCTCTCTCTCTCTCCCCCTCTCTCGTCTCGACACACACACACGCACACACACACATTTGAAAAAAGAAAATATTTTCATTCATTAGCAGAATACTGCTAAGCTGTTTACCATTGCAGTCAACTTCAATATATTTGCATGACGATCAGTTTAATACTAAATTTCGGATAGCATCTTGGGGCCGCGGAACCTCCGTGATAGATGTACGAATCTAGAAGCGATTTACGCGGATTCGATCCCACCGCAGGGCTTTAGAGAGAGACACGTGAATGTGTCCACCAGCAAAAGTCTTCTTATCTCTTGTTTTTTAATCTATATTTTATCTGCTTTATTTCCGCCATTTTATTTACGTCAAAATTATTCCTCATTCGAAAGGGGGGGTGCAAAATTAGTCTTCATTCGAGTGGGGGGATGCAAAATTAGTCATCATTCGAATGGGGGGGTGCAAAATTAGTCCTCATTCGAAGGGGGGGGGGGTGGAAACAGACAGCTTGGAGATGGAACTTTTTTCTTATGAGTGTGATACTGGGACAGGCAAGAAAATTGTCCATATCAGGCCCGGGCACCCAGAAACATTAAGATGAAGAAAAAACAGAAGCTTAAGGACAAGGCAGAAATGGGGGAATTATCCACAATAGGAAAAGGACAGGCTGAAAGAATAGTCGAAGTATTGAGGACATGGAGATAGGTTTAAGACTGGATGCCCTTTGTAACGTTGCACAGCAGGATCGAACCCGCGTTAGTTAGGCTTGTTACTTCCTGACTAGCGCGCTCTTTAACTGAGCTACCGCGGCATTATTTGATGAAGATAAAATGAAAAAATTTATTTAATAATCCAGATCTTCTTCGTCTACATCTTTTCCCACTTTTATGTGTGGTCGAGGTTAATGTTCCGGTTTTAAGTCACGGACTCCCTTTTCTATCAAGGGCTAGGACGGTTGCCTTCTTGCGAAGGACTTGTTTTGGCAGATGCAATCGTTACCCTGAGTGCATGCCCTTGCTAACCTCAGACCGTGACGGGGCACGAACCCTCAACCTGACGCCTCAGTGGAATTTTTTATACACATGAAGGTTTCTGAAAAATAGAAAAAAAAAATGTCTAAAATTCAACCCAGTAAAGGTACGTGTTGCTCGGTGTGACTATCGCTCAACGATGATCGTTCATGGCTGAACGATGATAGTTCATTGCTCAACGATGATCGTCAAACGATTGTCTAGAGCACTAATTCTTTGTTTTTGAATGGGGCTTTATTGCTTCAGCGACTGCAGCGGCAGTCGTTCGAAGCAAAACAGCCCCATTCAAAACAAAGAATTAGTGCTCTAGACAATCGTTTGACGATCATCGTTGAACCATGAACGATTATCGTTGCGCGATAATCGCACCGAGCAACACGTAAGTCAAATAAACAAATCATGAGGAATATTGGGAAATCATATAAGAATCGTTTAGGAATCGTATAAGAATCACGTAAGACTTACATAAGTATTTTATAAGAATCATATGAAAATTATATAAGAATCGAATGAGAAACATATAATATTAATATAGGAATTATCTAAGGAATGAAAAAGAATCATATAAGAATAATTTAAAAATCGTATAAGAATCATATAAGAAGCATTTAAAATTCGCATAAAAATAATTTAAGAGTCGTAAGAATCATATAAAAATCCTATACGAATCATATAAAAATCATATAAGAATCGAATAAGAATAATATAATAAGAATCACATAAGACTTATATAAGAATCATATAAGAATTTATGGTAATGCTGAGGTTTTTATCTTTATCTTTAGTGCTTCGCCTTTAATGCCGAGAACTAGATTTGTCTCTCACGTTTACACTTCGACGGCCAGTGCTCATTTGCATGTTATATAAGATGAAAAAAAAAAGATTAAGAGAGCGATATGGAGTATGCTTGCCTGAGCTCTCTCTCTCTCTCTCTCTCTCTCTCTCTCTCTCTCTCTCTCTCTCTCTCTCTCTCTCTCTCTCTCTCTCTCTCTCTATCTATCTATCTGTCTGTCTGTCTGTCTGTCTGTACACATGCGCATAGTTTTAAGGATAGATAAGTAAAAAATATAACTATCCAGGAGACGGAGATTTACGAGCACATGGCTCTCTCCCGGGAACACAATTAGGTAAAAAAAAACATATGTATGCAAAATCACACACACGCGCATATATATATATATATATAATATATATATATATATATATATATATATATATATATATATATAGAGAGAGAGAGAGAGAGAGAGAGAGAGAGAGAGAGAGAGAGAGAGAGAGAGAGAGATAGAGAGAGAGAGAGAGAGATAGAGAGAGAGAGAGAGAGAGAGAGAGAGAGAGAGAGAGAGAGAGAGAGAGAGAGAGAGAGAGAGAGAGAGAGAGAGAGAGAGAGAGAGATTAGCAAAGCACCATTATTTTTAAAGTAAATTCTGCAGAAGCTATTTCTACTCAAAATAATTTGTGATTAAAACAAATGAGTTACGCTAAGTCATTCTTTCATTTTCAACTCTCCCTCTCTCTTTTTGCCTGTCATTATTCATGGAATCGAACCCGAATTTTAGGGGATCGAAACCCACGTAATGAGACAACAAGTAAGAAAGTTGAAACCCACGTACTGAGACAACAAGTAAGAAAGTTGAAACCCACGTACTGAGACAACAAGTAAGAAAGTTGAAACCTACGTACTGAGACAACAGGTAAGAGAGTTGAAACCCACGTACTGAGACAATAAGTAAGAGAGTTGAAACCCACGTACTGAGATAACAAGTAAGAGAGTTGAAATCCACGTGCTGAGACAACAAGTAAGAGAGTTGAAACCCACGAACTGAGACAACAAGTAAGAAGGTTGAATACCACGTACTGAGAAAACAAGTAAGAGAGTTGAACCACGTACTGAGATAACAAGTAAGAGAGTTGAAACCCGGGTACTGAGACAACGAGTAAGAAAGTTGAAACCCACGTACTGAGACAACAAGTAAGAGAGTTGAAACCCACGTACTGAGACAACAAGTAAGAAAGTTGAAACCCACGTACTGAGGCAATAAGTAAGAGAGTTGAAACCCACGTACTGAGATAAGTAAAAAAGTTGAAACCCAGGTACTGAGACAACAAGTAAGAAAGTTGAAACCTACGTACTGAGACAACAGGTAAGAGAGTTGAAACCCACGTACTGAGACAATAAGTAAGAGAGTTGAAACCCACGTACTGAGATAACAAGTCAGAGAGTTGAAACCCACGAACTGAGACAACAAGTAAGAAGGTTGAAACCCACGTACTGAGAAAACAAGTAAGAGAGTTGAAACCCACGTACTGAGATAACAAGTAATAGAGTTGAAACCCGGGTACTGAGACAACGAGTAAGAAAGTTGAAACCCACGTACTGAGACAACAAGTAAGAGAGTTGAAACCCACGTACTGAGACAACAAGTAAGAAAGTTGAAACCCACGTACTGAGACAACAAGTAAGAAAGGTGAAACCCAGGTACTGAGATAACAAGTAAGAGAGTTGAAACCCGGGTACTGAGACAACGAGTAAGAAAGTTGAAACCCAGGTACTGAGACAACAAGAGAATTGAAACCCACGTACTGAGACAACAAGTAAGAGAGTTGAAACCCACGTAGTGAGACAACATGTAAGAGAGTTGAAACCCACGTAGTGAAACAACATATAAGAAAGTTGAAACTCACGTACTGAGACAACAAGAAAGAGAGTTAAAACCCACGTACTGAGACAACAAGTAAGAAAGTTGAAACCCAGGTACTGAGACAACAAGTAAGAGAGTTGAATATATAAGTACTTTTCCGAACGTAACTACAAATCATTACGAACAATTACAATCACTTTCGTATAATATATAAATAACAAGAATTAAATTAATAACCAAAAAGTGTCATTAGTAGTTTTTTATTCTATAGGTGACTAAAAATCTGTACACGCCATTACAATCATTTTCATGTAAATACGAAGAATCAAACTAATTATCAAAAAAATAATCATTAGCAGTTCTTTCTAAACGACATTATCTATAATAAAATACTAAACTTCTATACTGCCATTAACTTCTCCGAAGCAAATCATTAATTTCAACTTAAGACGTATGTATTGTCAATTGTATTAAATTTTGTTTATATTTTCATCTATGAGTTGCAATTACACATATTGTTATAAGATTCGTCATCCATTGGCATTCCAAACCATGGATGAATTTATTTATATTTTTTCTCCTTCTATTTTTTTATCAGTTTTATTTTGTGTAGTCATCTGTTCTTACTCTAGCTGATTAGGCTATTGAAACTATTTCCTATCTTTTGGCTCTTCTTAATCTATCTTCTTTATCAGTGGCAAAAAAGTCCATACAATCAGTTGCATGATTCAACAGAGCAACGATGAAAAACACATCATGAATTTTCCATTAAGGAAGGTTCGCGCCCCGTCACGGTCTGAGGTTAGCAAGGGTATGCACTCAGGGTAACGATTACATCTGCCAAAACAAGTCTTTCGCAAGAAGGCAAGCGTCCTAGCCCTTGGTAGAAAAGGGAGTCCGTGACATAAAACCAGAACAGAGTTTATCCTAAATATGGATAACAGATGCCGTGGAGGCCGCGGTAGTTTAGTGAAACGCTGCACGAGTCGGGAAGAGACAAACGAGGGTTAGACCCCACTGCGGGGCACAAGTAAAGACATCTAGTCTTAATCCCCAGTCCCAATCAGTGTCCACCCCCATTCACGGGGACTGATCGTGACATATAAAAAAGTGCATTAGTATTCATAAAAGCGACAGAAATACAAAACATGTTTAAGTCTCAAGAGCGCCACTCTCTCTCTCCAGACAGAAACTCGCTTAGATCTGGCGTGTAATTAGTGGCAGACTCGCGTATTGTTAGCGGTGAGA
>JAXCGZ010008824.1:0-21390 GCA_037179515.1 Halocaridina rubra
TTACAAGGTGAATCTATTTAAGCCAGTAATATAACCAAACTTGAGAGGTTTCCCATATCCATGGTGGGTTCACTCGTCACCAAATGTAAAGGTTTGTACTAATAAGCATAAACCATGGCTTCCAGTTTATTGTTACAAGATGGGTGCCGGTCGGCTCAATCAATATAAACATTAGAAAACCAACAACGGGTATAAGTACAATGAAAACAAAAGAGGTGCGATAAAGGGAATAACCTTATTATAAATAAAGGATTAGATCACTTATATCATAATAGAAGCCGTTACTCAAAGTCTGAAAAATTATAAAGACATGGAAAACACTGATTGGATGTTTTCAGAACTCGTGATAATGAAATTACCAGAAGATGTAGAGAACTGGATTAGCATGAAATTAGACACAAAATATTCTACATTTGAAACCCTCTTGAAGGAACTGGGAATATATGTGTATCATATAGAAGGCAACAATACTAAAGATAACACAAAAGGAGAGATCCAAGCCTCACAGAGAGATGAGACTCAGTCCTATAAAAAGAATGTAGGTAGTTATGGTGTTGTTACAAACAGAGAAAATGGTAAAATAGAATGTATATTCTGTGGTTGGCAAGGTCATAAGTCTGAACAGTGCAATAAAGTAGTAAGCATAAATGAATGCAGAGACAAATTGAGAGATAGTAACAAATGTCTGAGATGTACTAAGTCAGGGCATTATGCAAATATATGTTACAATCAGTTAAATTGTAATAAGTGTAAGAAAAATGGTCATCATGCAGCCTTGTGTTACAAACAAGAGTCCAAATTTCGTAGAAGGTTTGAAGAACCTACGTTTCTGAATGAACAGTCAGGAAATGGTTCAAATTTAGAGGAGTCAAGCAATGAGCAAGAACATTCTGACTCAGAAAAGGACAAGAAACATGTTGGTGTGATGACTATGAAGGCAGTACAAAGGCAAATGGTGAAGCCTACTGCTCTACCTACTGCAAGTGGAAAAATAAGCAGCTCAAAGGGAAATCTTTGGGTAAATACTAGGTTATTCTTTGATACAGGTTTCCAGTGTTCCTTTATAACTAGGGAATTAGCTGAAAGGCTTAAATTAAGCCCCGCAGATGAAATGTCTCTTGGTATTGATGCATTTTGTTCTGAGACAGAGAAAGGAAGTTTTCTTGTCGTAAATGTAGTTATCAAATTGTGGAAAGGAAGAGCCAGAGTTAAATTACTCGTAGTTGATGACATGGTAATTAGCATCCACACTCCAAGACTAGCAGAGGCTGCAAATGTGTTAAAGTCTAATGGTCACAAGTTGGCTGATGAAGATATTTATAGTGATGTACTGGAGAACATTGGCATTGTTATTGGTGCCTTACATTTTAGTCAGTTTGTTAGTGGTATTAACAAGTGGGATGTCTATACTTTGATGGAAACACCAGGTGGTGTCATGTTGTATGGCCATATTCCTCGCTATACTCAACATGGATCCAGTAGTGTACAAAACCAACTTGTTATGCGAGTAGGAACACATTTATTGCCTACTACAACACAAGAGTTGATTGATGAGGCCAAAAAGCCAGTTTAATAAGTTGTTGAGTGAAGAGGCCATAGAGCCTGTTAATAAGTTGTTGAGTGAAGAGGCCATAGAGCCTGTTAATAAGTTGTTGATTGAAGAGGCCATTAAGCCTGTTAATAAGTTGTTGATTGAGAAGGCCATAGAGCCTGTTAATAAGTTGTGGGAGCCAGAGAGTATTGGAGTAAAGCAAGAAGTGCATTACGAATATAAAACTACACTTAGAAGTTTTACAGATTCTGTTCCCTTGAAGCCTATCCACACTCCTCTCCTACACAATTTTCAGAATGCCTTTGGACAAGTGAAGTCCCTAATAGAACAGTTGGAGGAAATATTGGAGAATGTTCATGTGGGTAATTTGTTGGATGCTAGTACTGGTGAAGAGAAACAGTTTTATATATGCAATACTGCAGATGTAGAGTGGGAAAAGGCCAAAGTATCACTGCAAGCATTGAATTCCAACAATGCAAGACTTCAAAGGGTACTGGATCAGCCCTTTCTGAAAAATCTAGATCTCCTAAAGAAACAAGCTTTAGTTTAATCTGGAATGTTAATACAGACAAGTTGTCTTTGAAAAGTCTGAAGGCTAGAGAAGATGTGTTGACCAAACTTAAACTTTTGTCGCTGGTGGGTATATTTTTGGACCCCTTAGGTCTAATATCACCCTTACTAAGAAGAGGAAAAATTCTTATTCAGAGAGCTTTGGTCTGAAAAGCTCTCATGGGAAAATCTGTTGTCAGAAGTATACACAGAGGAATCATCAAATTATGAAAGATCTGAATGTCAAGCTGCCCAAAAGGGTTGAAGATGGGCAAGCTTAATCATAGATAATAAATTGTAGTACTGATAGGGGAGACCCCCATTTTTTGTTTTTTGGAGGGGCCCAGGATGTCTTGAATATATTTCAAGACAGTTTATTTCTACGTACATTATGTAAGTGTTGTTTTGCATATAGTTTCATTTATTGTAATGTAAGTGCATGAATGTATACTTTTAGACTTAGTATGTGTACTTATTAATATCTATCATGTATACACGTATAGTTGTATATATAATGTGTAGTTTATTATGAAGGCTGGCTGTTCCGGACTTGGAGAAAGGAATGTAGGTCACTAATGGATTTTAGCCATTAATCTTTCACCTCCTTGATAACGCTTATGGCCTCGCCTTTTTAAACAAAGAAGCGTTACAAAAAGTTAGTTGCTGTCATGAGATGCTACGAGGCACTCATTTTTACTGTGTTTATTGACAGTACTTATAAGTTTATTCTTAGCTGTCCTCGTGAGATGCTACGAGACACTCATGTTTAGGATGTGCAAAATCGGTCGTAGCTAAGATTTATGAAATACATTTGCTACCGTGATTATTGATGGTGCATATACGCCCACAAAAAGTTTGTTGACCAAAAGTTTGTTGTTCTCGTGGGGTGTTACGAGACACTCAAGTAGAAGAACGTGATAGAGATCCGTGGATCAGAAGATACATTTTTTATTCAGAGTCCCGTGATTGCTGACGACATCAGGATTTTCCGGATAGATAAATATAGATAAACCTTATTTCTAACAATATTTATAACTACGCGTGAGGGACAGAATGAGCTCATTTAATTGAACACTCGTAGGTAGAATGTATGTTAGAAAATGTATTATTCTGTATGAGAAAGTTTTAATTTAATGTGAGGAGAGTTTATTTAAATATTCACATATCAGCAGTTCATAAACCCCCATATAAGATATTTGCATGTATGTCTATGCAGGTAATATTAATTATATTTTATTGGTAGAGGATTTAAATTTGAGATCGTGGTAGGCCTCTACTGAAACCGTGTCAGGATTTCCGAATTTAGGGGGTTATAAGATTGAAGGGTAAATAACACACAGGAAATCCTCCACAATATATATATATATATATATATATATATATATATATATATATATATATATATATATATATATATATATATATATATATATATGTTCCGGTTCCGGTTTTACGTCACGGACTCCCTTATCAACCAAGGGCTAGGATATATATATATATATATATATATATATATATATATATATATATATATATATATATATATATATATATATATATATATATATATATATATATATATATATATATGTATGTATGTGTGTATGTATGTATGTACGTGATTACCTAATTGTGATTACCTAATTGTGTTTACGGGAAAGAGCCCAAAGCTCGTATCTTCCAGTCTCCTCATCGGTTCCATTTTATACTTAGTGATACTTATCATACCTGTCCTTAAAACTATGGATTGAGATACCATTAACTACCTCCTCGCTTAGCGAATTCCAATTATCAACTACTCTTACACTGAAAAAATATTTCCTTACATCCTGCGAAGAAGTTTTCTTACGAAGCTTCAAACTATGGCCTCTAGTTCTAGAGCCAGCCATATCAAAATATCGATCCCTATCCACTCTATCATAACCATGAAGGAATTTAAAGACTCTCACCATATCCCCCCTCACTCTTCTAGCTTCCAGTGATGGTAAGTCTAATTCCCTCAGCCTCTCATCATAACTGAGATTGCGTATTTCTGGCACCAGTTTCGTGGCATGTCTTTGAACTTTTTCAAGCTTAGCTATGTGCTTTTTCAAGTGCGGATTCCAAAAGGGGGCTGCATATTCCAGTTTTGGCCTCACATAGGTTACATAAATATTTCTGAACATTTCCTTGTCCATGTGCCTGAAGGCTACCCTTACATTTGATAAGAATGCATATGCTGCCCTTACTATGCCATTTATATGTATTTCTGGAGACAAATCTGCCAGTATGTTTACTCCTAGATCTCTCTCATTTTCTGTCTCTTGAAGTTGTACTCCAGCCACCGAGTAGTCAAGCTTGGGCCTTCTTGCACTTGTACCCATTCTCATTACCTTACATTTTGAAGTATTGAATTTCATTAGCCACTTTTCTGACCACTCATGCAGATTATTTAGATCCTCCTGAAGTTCTCTACCATTGTTGTAGTTTTTTACTTTCTTCACAATCTTTGCATCATCTGCAAACATATTCATGAATGAATTTACAGACTCTGGTAGGTCATTTACATATACAAGGAACAAAAGTGGCCCTAAAACTGAACCCTGTGGAACTCCACTACTAACTCTTCTCCATTCAGACACTGAGTGTCTTACTCTAACCCTCTGTTCCCTTCCTTCTAAGTAAGTTTTTATCCATTCCAAAACATTTCCACCTATTCTAGCCATTGATTGCAGCTTCCTAATAAGTCTCCCACGTGGAACAGTGTCAAACGCTTTCTGGAAGTCTAGGAATATGCAATCTGCCCAGCCCTCTCTTTCCTGCAAGATTTGGCTTACCTCATCATAAAATTCTAATAAGTTTGTTACTGTTGATCTACCTTCTCTGAAGCCATGTTGCCTCACTGACAAAAAGTTGAAGGATTCCAAGTGAAGAGAGATATGTTTCCTTAGTAGTTTCTCCATAACTTTGCAAACTATGCTGGTCAAGGAAACTGGTCTATAGTTCAGAGCCGTATCCCTCCTTCCCTTTTTGAAGATAGGTATCACATTTGCTTGTTTCCAGCATCTTGGAATCTCCCCCGACTCCAGTGACTCCTTAAATATGATACTTAGTGCCACTGATATTGTGTTTACGCATTTTTTAAGCACATGAGGGGATATGTCATCGGGACCTGTAGCTTTATGAACATCTAAATCCATCAGCGCTTTGCATACCTCTGTGGCTGTAAGGTTGATGTTCTCTAATACCGGCCCTTGAGCTTCTATCACTGCAATCTGAGGGGGTGGGGTATTTTCTACTGTAAATACTGACTGAAACTCCTTGTTCAATTCTTTGCAGATCTCTTCATCCGTCTCAGTGATGCTTCCATCCGCTCTCTTTAGCTTTAAAACCTGTTATTTTACCTTCAGTTTTCCTCTGATAAAGCTGTGGAAAAGCTTGGGATTTTCTTTAGCCTTCCTGGTGATGTCCCTCTCATAATCTCTCTCTGCCTCTCTCCTTTTACTTCGGTAGTCATTTCTTGCTCTTTTGTAGGTTTGCCAGGCATTTATGATTTTTCTCCTCCTATACCTTTTCCAGCATTTGTCTCTCCACTCCTTAGCTCTTTTACACCCATTATCGAACCATTTCTCTCTGGCATGAATTACACCTACTTTGGTGACAGGTATGCAGCAATCTACTATCTTCCCACATTTCTCACAAAAGATGTCATACATTTCATGTACAGATTTGTTGTAAAATAAGGTTCTCCAGTCAATAACTGCAAAAAGCTCATTCATTTTGATGTAATCTCCTTTGGGATAGTTCCTCCTCATGTCCTCAGTGCCTCTACTCTCAGGAAGAATATCTTCAATGATATACTCCATCAACAACACACAGTGGTCACTCTTTCCAATTGGTGGTTCATACTAAATTTTTTCAATATCCAACACATTATCTGTGAACACTAGATCAAGTAGTGATGGCTCATCCCCACCCCTGGCCCTTGTTGGTTCCATTACATGTTGGTGTAGGAAATTCCCTTGTACGCAATCTAGGAATCTTGCCCCGAATGAGTCCTCACCACTGTGTGGGTCAAGATTTATCCAATCTATCTCTTTATGATTAAAGTCTCCCATAATCAAAATCCTACATTTTTTTCCCGTGCCATGTTAACAACTGAGTTTATGACTTCAATAGTACCTATATGACTTTCCTCATAAACTTCAAGCCTATTTTGGTTCCTTGGTGGGTTGTATACAACAGTTATTATAATGCTCTCTGACCCAGTATTTATGCGAGCAACAAGAAATTCCTTGAACTCACTTTCTATAGCCAAGTTTATTTCTTCGACTTGAATCCTTTCACTTATGAGCAGTGCTATCCCTCCACCAGGCCTCTCAGATCTTTCAACCCTTAGGAAAAACTGTGACACTGTTTATGTCCTCACTCAACTTAGTCTCTGTAATTGCTACTATATCTGCCTTACTGTTGTGAATTCTATCTTTTAATTCTACTGCCTTACCAGCTAATCCATCAGCATTTGTGTATAACAATCTTAATGAGGCCCCATCCCCTGATCTTCTGTCATTATCTTCTTTATCTCCCCTTTGTCTGGAAGAACTCTGTAATGAAAATTTTTCTTCTCTTCTTCATTTCTTTCATCATTTAACCTTCTTGCCTCTTGCAACAAGTTTTTGAATGTATGTATGTATGTGTGTGTGTGTGTGTGTGTGTGTTGTGTGTGTGTGTGTGTGTGTATGTATGTATGTATGTATGTATGTATGTATGTATGTATGTATGTGATTACCTAATTGTGATTACTTAATTGTGTTTACGGGAAAGAGCCCAAAGCTCGTATCTTCCCGTCTCCTCATCGGTTCCATTTTAGACTTAGTGATACTTATCATACCTGTCCTTAAAACTATGGATTGAGATAGCATTAACTACCTCCTCGCTTAGCCAATTCCAATTATCAACTACTCTTACACTGAAAAAGTATTTCCTTACATCCTGCAAAGAAGTTTTCTTACGAAGCTTCAAACTATGACCTCTAGTTCTAGAGCCAGCCATATCAAAATATCGATCCCTATCCACTCTATCATAACCATGAAGGAATTTAAAGACTGTCACCATATCCCCCCTCACTCTTCTAGCTTCGAGTGATGGTAAGTCTAATTCCCTCAGCCTCTCATCATAACTGAGATTGCGTATTTCTGGCACCAGTTTCGTGGCATGTCTTTGAACTTTTTCAAGCTTAGCTATGTACTTATTCAAGTGCGGATTCCAAAAGGGGGCTGCATATTCCAGTTTTGGCCTCACATAGGTTACATAAATATTTCTGAACATTTCCTTGTCCATGTGCCTGAAGGCTACCCTTACATTTGATAAGAATGCATATGCTGCCCTTACTATGCCATTTATATGTATTTCTGGAGACAAATCTGCCAGTATGTTTACTCCTAGATCCTCTCATTTTCTGTCTCTTGAAGTTGTACTCCAGCCACCGAGTAGTCAAGCTTGGGTCTTCTTGCACTTGTACCCATTCTCATTACCTTACATTTTGAAGTATTGAATTTCATTAGCCACTTTTCTGACCACTCATGCAGATTATTTAGATCCTCCTGAAGTTCTCTACCATTGTTGTAGTTTTTTACTTTCTTCACAATCTTTGCATCATCTGCAAACATATTCATGAATGAATTTACAGACTCTGGTAGGTCATTTACATATACAAGGAACAAAAGTGGCCCTAAAACTGAACCCTGTGGAACTCCACTACTAACTCTTCTCCATTCAGACACTGAGTGTCTTACTCTAACCCTCTGTTCCCTTCCTTCTAAGTAAGTTTTTATCCATTCCAAAACATTTCCACCTATTCTAGCCATTGAGTGCAGCTTCCTAATAAGTCTCCCACGTGGAACAGTGTCAAATGCTTTCTGGAAGTCTAGGAATATGCAATCTGCCCAGCCCTCTCTTTCCTGTAAGATTTGGCTTACCTCATCATAAAATTCTAATAAGTTTGTTACTGTTGATCTACCTAAGTTGAAGGATTCCAAGTGAAGAGAGATATGTTTCCTTAGTAGTTTCTCCATAACTTTGCAAACTATGCTGGTCAAGGAAGCTGGTCTATAGTTCAGAGCCGTATCCCTCCTTCCCTTTTTGAAGATAGGTATCACATTTGCTTGTTTCCAGCATCTTGGAATCTCCCCCGACTCCAGTGACTCCTTAAATATGATACTTAGTGCCACTGATATAGTGTTTGCGCATATTTTAAGCACATGAGGGGATATGTCATCGGGACCTGTAGCTTTATGAACATCTAAATCCATCAGCGCTTTGCATACCTCTGTGGCTGTAAGGTTGATGTTCTCTAATACCGGCCCTTGAGCTTCTATCACTGCAATCTGAGGGGGTGGGGTATTTTCTACTGTAAATACTGACTGAAACTCCTTGTTCAATTCTTTGCAGATCTCTTCATCCGTCTCAGTGATGCTTCCATCCGCTCTCTTTAGCCTTAAAACCTGTTCTTTTACCTTCAGTTTTCCTCTGATAAAGCTGTGGAAAAGCTTGGGATTTTCTTTAGCCTTCCTGGTGATGTCCCTCTCATAGTCTCTCTCTGCCTCTCTCCTTTTACTTAGGTAGTCATTTCTTGCTCTTTTGTAGGTTTGCCAGGCATTTATGTTTTTTCTCCTCCTATGCCTTTTCCAGCATTTGTCTCTCCACTCCTTAGCTCTTTTACACCCATTATCGAACCATTTCTCTCTGGCATGCATTACACCTACTTTGGTGACAGGTATGCAGCAATCTACTATCTTCCCATATTTCTCACAAAAGATGTCATACATTTCTTGTACAGATTTGTTGTAAAATAAGGTTCTCCAGTCAATAACTGCAAAAAGCTCATTCATTTTGATGTAAGCTCCTTTCGGATAGTTCCTCCTCATGTCCTCAGTGCCTCTACTCTCAGGAAGAATATCTTCAATGATATACTCCATCAACAACACACAGTGGTCACTCTTTCCAATTGGTGGTTCATACTCAATTTTTTCAATATCCAACACATTATCTGTGAACACTAGATCAAGTAGTGATGACTCATCCCCACCCCTGGCCCTTGTTGGTTCCATTACATGTTGGTGTAGGAAATTCCCTTGTATGCAATCTAGGAAGCTTGCTCCGAATGAGTCCTCACCACTGTGTGGGTCAAGATTTATCCAATCTATCTCTTTATGATTAAAGTCTCCCATAATCAAAATCCTACATTTTTTTCCCATGCCATGTTAACAACTGAGTTTATGACTTCAATAGTACCTATATGACTTTCCTCATAAACTTCAAGCCTATTTTGGTTCCTTGGTGGGTTGTATACAACAGTTATTATAATGCTCTCTGACCCAGTATTTATGCGAGCAACAAGAAATTCCTTGAACTCACTTTCTATAGCCAAGTTTATTTCTTCGACTTGAATCCTTTCACTTATGAGCAGTGCTATCCCTCCATCAGTCCTCTCAGATCTTTCAACCCTTAGTATTCTGAAGCCCTTAGGAAAAACTGTGACACTGTTTATGTCCTCACTCAACTTAGTCTCTGTAATTGCTACTATATCTGCCTTACTGTTATGAATCCTATCTTTTAATTCTACTGCCTTACCAGCTAATCCATCAGCATTTGTGTATAACAATCTTAATGAGGCCCCATCCCCTGATCTATTGTCATTATCTTCTTTATCTCCCCTTTGTCTGGAAGAACTCTGTAACGAAAATTTTTCTTCTGTTCTTCATTTCTTTCATCATTTAACCTTCTTGCCTCTTGCAACAAGGTTTTGATCTTTTCCATCTCTTCCTGTGTTCTGTATCGTCTAATGAACACTTCTTTGAATTCTTAAAGGTCTTTTAGATTTTTTTTTTCTCAACAATATTTCCCTACATGTTTCCCCTCTCTCAAAGGTTACTTTTGTTGGTCTCGGCTTTCCTTCCCTCGAATATTTACCTAGTTGGTGTATGTTTACAATAACCTTTTGACCACAAACTACTCCAAGCTTTCTTATCAGGTCTACAACCCTAGCTTTATTTTCTTCAAGTCTCCCCTGCCATGTTGGCTCCTGGGATTCACTTATGCCTGAGATTACCACTGTCTTCTCCTTATCAAGTGCCTGTCTGATGAGTGGGTTTGCCCTTTCCATCACAACGTCTTTCATTTTTTCGATTACTGTCTCTTTATAGTCAACTGTTTGTATGTTTTCCAGTGCCACCACCTTTACAGCCTCTTTGACTGCCACATTCCCCTTTAGTGCATCAGCAAAGGAAGTTTTCATGGCATCATTTTCCATATTCAGCTCCTGGAACTCTTTTCTGAACTGTTCAATGTTTTCCTTAATCTGGACATTCCAAGCAGCAATCTCGTCTCTCTCAGAAGAGAGCAGTGAACTAACATCTAATTCCTTTAGGTTGTCATTCAGCTGTTTGTTTTTATCTTCTTGTTTAGAAATTCTAGATTCTAGTTGACTCTTTTCCCCTTCCAGCTTCTTTATTCTTTTTTCTAGTTCCTTTCTCTCCTGCCCTTGTGCTTTATTTGCTTCCTCCAAAGATCTTATTTGCTCTCTGAGTGTTTCATTCTCTTTCATTTCTTCATCCATATTCCGAATTTTATCATCAAGGCTTATAACCATTGCCTCTAAATTCTTGATTTTCTGTTTAAGTCCCCTAATGGCTACCCCTCCTACCGACCCATGGATGGGAGAGGTTTGGGACAGAGATGGCGTCATTTTTATGTTCTCCCTCTCACAGAATATAGAAATAAGACGAGAAAGAGGAAAAAAAAAGAGAAAAACTTTTAATTAAGCTTCACACAGAATTTTATATCTCCATATAAGTGCTATGTATGTATGTATGTATGTATGTATGTATGTATGTATGTATGTATGTATGTATGTATGTATGTATGTATGTATGTGTATATATATATATATATATATATATATATATATATATATATATATATATATATATATATATATATATATATATATATATATATATATATATATATATATATATATATATGTATGTATGTATGTATGTATGTATGTATGTATGTATGTATGTATGTATGTATGTGTGTATGTGTGTGTGTGTGTGTGTGTGTGTGTGTGTGATTACCTAATTGTGATTACCTAATTGTGTTTACGGGAAAGAGCCCAAAGCTCGTATCTTCCCGTCTCCTGATCGGTTCCATTTTAGACTTAGTGATACTTATCATACCTGTCCTTAAAACTATGGATTGAGATAGCATTAACTACCTCCTCGCTTAGCCAATTCCAATTATCAACTACTCTTACACTGAAAAAGTATTTCCTTACATCCTGCAAACAAGTTTTCTTCCGAAGCTTCTAACTATGACCTCTAGTTCTAGAGCCAGCCATATCGAAATATCGATCCCTATCCACTCTATCATAACCATGAAGGAATTTAAAGACTGTCACCATATCCCCCCTTACTCTTCTAGCTTCGAGTGATGGCAAGTCTAATTCCCTCAGCCTCTCATCATAACCGAGATTGCGTATTTCTGGCACCAGTTTCGTGGCATGTCTTTGAACTTTTTCAAGCTTAGCTATGTGCTTTTTCAAGTGCGTGTGTGTGATTACCTAATTGTGATTACCTAATTGTGTTTACGGGAAAGAGCCCAAAGCTCGGATCTTCCCGTCTCCTGATCGGTTCCATTTTTAGACTTAGTGATACTTATCATACCTGTCCTTAAAACTATGGATTGAGGTAGCATTAACTACCTCCTCGCTTAGCGAATTCCAATTATCAACTACTCTTACACTGAAAAAGTATTTCCTTACATCCTGCAAACAAGTTTTCTTCCGAAGCTTCAAACTATGACCTCTAGTTCTAGAGCCAGCCATATCGAAATATCGATCCCTATCCACTCTATCATAACCATGAAGGAATTTAAAGACTGTCACCATATCCCCCCTTACTCTTCTAGCTTCGAGTGATGGCAAGTCTAATTCCCTCAGCCTCTCATCATAACCGAGATTGCGTATTTCTGGCACCAGTTTCGTGGCATGTCTTTGAACTTTTTCAAGCTTAGCTATGTGCTTTTTCAAGTGCGGATTCCAAAAGGGGGCTGCATATTCGAGTTTTGGCCTCACATAGGTTACATAAATATTTCTGAACATTTCCTTGTCCATGTGCCTGAAGGCTACCCTTACATTTGATAAGAATGCATATGCTGCCCTTACTACGCCATTTATATGTATTTCTGGAGACAAATCTGCCAGTATGTTTACTCCTAGATCTCTCTCATTTTCTGTCTCTTGAAGTTGTACTCCAGCCACCGAGTAGTCAAGCTTGGGCCTTCTTGCACTTGTACCCATTCTCATTACCTTACATTTTGAGGTATTGAATTTCATTAGCCACTTTTCTGACCACTCATGCAGATTATTTAGATCCTCCTGAAGTTCTCTACCATTGTTCTCGTTTTTTACTTTCTTCACAATCTTTGCATCATCCTCAAACATATTCATGAATGAATTTACAGACTCTGGTAGGTCATTTACATATACAAGGAACAAAAGTGGCCCTAAAACTGAACCCTGTGGAACTCCACTACTAACTCTTCTCCATTCAGACACTGAGTGTCTTACTCTAACCCTCTGTTCCCTTCCTTCTAAGTAAGTTTTTATCCATTCCAAAACATTTCCACCTATTCTAGCCATTGATTGCAGCTTCCTAATAAGTCTCCCATGTGGAACAGTGTCAAACGCTTTCTGGAAGTCTAGGAATATGCAATCTGCCCAGCCCTCTCTTTCCTGTAAGATTTGGCTTACCTCATCATAAAACTCTAATAAGTTTGTTACTGTTGATCTTCCTTCTCTGAAGCCATGTTGCCTCACTGACAAAAAGTTGAAGGATTCCAAGTGAAGAGAGATATGTTTCCTTAGTAGTTTCTCCATAAGTTTGCAAACTATGCTGGTCAAGGAAACTGGTCTATAGTTCAGAGCCGTATCCCTCCTTCCCTTTTTGAAGATAGGTATCACATTTGCTTGTTTCCAGCATCTTGGAATCTCCCCCGACTCCAATGACTCCTTAAATATGATACTTAGTGCCACTGATATTGTGTTTGCGCATTTTTTAAGCACATGAGGGGATATGTCATCAGGACCTGTAGCTTTATGAACATCTAAATCCATCAGCGCTTTGCATACCTCTGTGGCTGTAAGGTTGATGTTCTCTAATACCGGCCCTTGAGCTTCTATCACTGCAATCTGAGGGGGTGGGGTATTTTCTACTGTAAATACTGACTGAAACTCCTTGTTCAATTCTTTGCAGATCTCTTCGTCCGTCTCAGTGATGCTTCCATCCGCTCTCTTTAGCCTTAAAACCTGTTCTTTTACCTTCAGTTTTCCTCTGATAAAGCTGTGGAAAAGCTTGGGATTTTCTTTAGCCTTCCTGGTGATGTCCCTCTCATAATCTTTCTCTGCCTCTCTCCTTTTACTTAGGTAGTCATTTCTTGCTCTTTTGTAGGTTTGCCAGGCATTTATGTTTTTTCTCCTCCTATACCTTTTCCAGCATTTGTCTCTCCACTCCTTAGCTCTTTTACACCCATTATCGAACCATTTCTCTCTGGCATGAATTACACCTACTTTGGTGACAGGTATGCAGCAATCTACTATCTTCCCATATTTCTCACAAAAGATGTCATACATTTCTTGTACAGATTTGTTGTAAAATAAGGTTCTCCAGTCAATAATTGCAAAAAGCTCATTCATTTTGATGTAATCTCCTTTCTGATAGTTCCTCCTCATGTCCTCAGTGCCTCTACTCTCAGGAAGAATGTCTTCAATGATATACTCCATCAACAACACACAGTGGTCACTCTTTCCAATTGGTGGTTCATACTCAATATTTTCAATATCCAACACATTATCTGTGAACACCAGATCAAGTAGTGAATGTATGTATGTATGTATGTATGTATGTATGTATGTATGTATGTATGTATGTATGTATGTATGTATGTATGTATGTATGTATGTATGTATGTATGTATGTATGTATGTATGTATGTATGTATGTATGTATGTATGTATGTATGTATGATATATATATATATATATATATATATATATATATATATATATATATATATATATATATATATATTTTGTTTTTTGGATGTTCACCCTTGAGGGTGAGCGGACCTTCCACTTGTGGCCCGCAGGTGGGGTGAGATTTTTTTTGGAGTGTACGTGGTATTCGCTCTTGCGAGCAAATGGGCTTTCCTGTTGGTGAGGAGGTGGGGTGAAATCTTGTTACTGTTGGTGATCGGACTTTTCTAATTGGCCCGAGGGTGAGATTGTGCAAAACTGTAAAGATAACGGAGAGCATAAGTATTCAGTTGTGAATTATTAGTTTACATCAAACAATTTAAATTAATTCCTGTTTTGGGGGTGAGAGAGAGTTATTGCATGGTTATCTTGGTGGAGGGTATTGTCTGATAATATTTAGTAGACTGTTCATGTAGTTATTTGTTGCTAGTTTTGATGATGGAGCTAGCAACATGAAGGGCATTTGGGTCTTCGCTAGATGTTGCGGGGGCACCAGTTTTTCGTCGTATTTCTGAAAAAGAATCACATTCCAGGATGTAATGTAGCAGTGGATGTGGTGAGGCTACCTGGCAAAAGGTGCATTCCCTGATGATATCCTCCACTATTTGCCAGGTGCACTTGTACCCGAGTCTCAGACGGTACACATTGAGCTCACTGCTTCGTAGAAGGCTCTTAGGCAGGGTGATATGCCGAAGATCAGTGGTGGCTTTGTACCACCAGGTGGAGGGGGAGCCAGTGTCTGTGCACAGGTTGTGTTTAGTTATTAAGGTGTTAAGGAGTGACTTGGTGGCTTTATTTTTTATCTGTTGCATCCCAGGAGACAGAGATATCTGGATTTCTGCTCTGAGAGTGGCTTGTTTGGCGGCTTGATCGGCTTCCTCATTTCCCTTGATGCCGACGTGGCTGGGAATCCAGGCAAGAGTGATGGCTTTTCCAAGGCTGGCTGTCCTGTGGTAGTGGCTGAGGATGGTGGTGATGATGCGTACATTGTCTCTGAGGTGTGGCTTCTTGATGGCCTGTAAGGCGCCTTTGGAGTCAGAGAGAATTAGGGCATGGTCAGCTCCTTGCTGGATGAAGAAGTCGAGGGCGTTGGCTATGGCAACAAGCTCAGTCTGGAGCGATGAGCAGGAGTTTGACAGTCTCCAGGATAGGACATGGTTTCCAGTGGTGAAGGCGGCGGCTGAGGCTCCAGTTTCTTGATTTACTGAACCGTCAGTGTAGTAGCCTTGAGAGTTTGTCCTGCTCCAGCTCTGAATTTTGTCCTTATATATGTTTTTAAGGACAAGCGGGTTTACCAGGCTTTTGGGGTTGTCAGGGAGCTCGATCTTTATGTCGAGTGGTTGGTCATTCCATGGGGGTGGGCATCTGTATTCAGGAAGCGGTGTGTCTTGTATCTTGGCTAGGATGCTCTCCCTGACTGGCAGTGCTTGCAGGATAGCGCAGACCTTGGCTGCCCAGGTTCTAGGATGGTGGTTTGGGTGGCGATTGAGGGCTAGATGGAGATTTGTGCCAGCTAGGCATTTATGTTGGGCAGTGGTGGTTTTGGCCACAAAGATGGTCAGTCTTTGCTGAGCTCTGAGTTTGAGTGGAATGAGTCCCAATTCCATCTGGATGTTTTCTCTCTTGGTCCACATGGGGGCTCCTAGCATGGTACATGTGGCGTTGTTTTGAATTACTTCTATCTTGTCCCACCGTTGGTCTGTTAGTAGCCAGAGTGTGGGACAAGCATAGTCTATGAGGCTGCGTATGGCTTGTACATAGAAGGTTCTGAGGACATTAAATGATGCACCATCGTAGAGGCCCGACATCCGACGAAGGACCGCTTGTCGCTGGCTGCACCTGTCGCGCAAGTGTTGAATTTCTGGTCCAAAGGTTAGTCTTTGGTCGATGATTACACCCAGGTATTGCTGTTTGGTAACCCAGTCCACAGGCTCATTACCTATGACCAGATTAGTGTCTGGTCTCCGCTGGTGGATGGGAAGGGCCTTGGTTTTGCGGGCATTGATTCTGACTCCAAGGGAGATGGAGGCTTGGTGAATCTTGGTGAGGCAACGCTGTGTCTTGTTAGAGCTTCTGTGTCCTATTATGACGAGGGCAAAGTCGTCCGCATAGTTGAAGAGTTTGGCTCCATGTGGTAGTGCGATGTCCATGAGTTTTTCCATGAGACAATTAAAGAGGAAGGGGCTAAGGATTCCACCTTGGGGGGTCCCATTTTCGTGGTTTTTGTAGGTGGAGTAGTGCCCATCTACTTTGACTCGTGCACTACGATTTTGTAGACTCTGCTTGATCCACGAGAGAAGGTTACCTTTGATATGCTTGGATACGAGAGCTGAGAGTATTGCCGGCACATTGGCTAGTTCAAAGGCCTTCTCTAGGTCTAAAAAAATGATGTAACCATGGCAGTTGTTGATAAATGATAGCATGGAGGATATGCATTCTGAGGTGCCTAAGCCAGGCTGGTAGGCAAACATTTTTCTGGGAAAGGTGGGCATTTCCAGCGGACTCTGTTAAGTACCATCTTTTCTGCCGTCTTGCTCAGGCAGCTTAGGAGGGAGATGGGGCGAGGGTTGTCAGGGTCCTGTGGTTTTGGGATGGGCTGAATGTCTGCTCTGTTCCATGAGGCTGGTCTGATTCTTCGTGTGTATGTCGAATTGATCAGAGAGAGTAGAGCAAGCTCCCCTTGGGGTCCCATTTTTTGAATCATTGTGTATGTGATTCTATCGGCACCTGGGGCCGTGTTCTTAGAGCTTTTGCTTACTCTTAGTAGCTCAGTCAGGGAGAATGGAGCATCTGTTTCGTCTTCAGTGTTGATGGCCTCTTCTATTTCTTCCCATCTTGCAGTGGTGAGGTCCTGAAGAGTTGTTCTGGTGGTGATGGGGAGCTGGTTGGAGCTTGCTCTATCTGCGAATTTGATGGCGAGTTCTTCTGCTGCCCTGCTAGGATCCCTGTGGGGGGTGATTTTAGGAGGTTTTCCTTTAGCAAAGGAGTTGATGCTCCTCCACATCTGGCCCACAGAGGTGTGAGCATCTAGGGTGGAACACCACTCTAGCCATTTTTTCCTCTTGATGTTGCGAGTCTCTTCATGGACATGTTCTTTGACTGCCTGGAGAGTGCGGTAGGAGTCTTCAGTGCGACGTTTCCTGTGCATTTTCCGAATGACGTTGTGTTGTGGTTTACAGAGGGGGATGGAGGAGTTTGCTGCAGCTTGCAGGGCATTGACTAGCTCGGCCTCTGCTTGGTCGATGTCTTCAGATGGTACGTAGGCTGAAAACCAATTGCTGAGGTGCTCCTGGAATCGGCCCCTGTCGGCCTTCTTGAAATTCCATCGAGGGGGAGGAGCAGGGATTTGGAAGATTTCAGGAATTGGCAGTGTGAGATGGATCCCATAGTGGTCGCTTGTGACCAGGGGATGAACTCTCCATGTGGCGTCCTGCTTTAGGGAATTGGAGACAAAGGTGAGGTCCAGTATTCCACCTCTGTCATGTGTTGGCTCATGATCGTTGAGCAGGAGACATCTTCTTGATCATCCAGCAGGCTCATGATGTGTCGGCCTGCAGCACAGGGGCGCTCATACCTGAATCTTGGATGATGCACGTTGAAGTCGCCTCCTATTACCAAGTCACGATGACTGGCTAGCCCGAAGAGGGTAGTCAGGTCTAAGCTACAATTCCGTGGTCTGTAAATGTTGTACAGATCTATGCAGCTGCCCTGAAGTTGGATGTTAACAGCGAGGACGTGGACATCTTCGCCGCAGTAGACCGGTCGGGTTATTTCCTTGGCTAATAGGTTTTTCCTGATGAAGGTGGCGCTGCCTCTGTTCTCCCCTGGAGACCAGTGCTGGTAGAATCCATTGTATCCTGAGATTTTTGGAGGGTATTGCTCTGTGCACAGGGTTTCTTGAACCATGATGACATCAATGTTGTCAGTCTTGGCTATGCCTTCAAGATGTTGTACCTTGTGTCTGAGACCCTGGGCGTTCCAGTGTAGGATCCCGAGATTAGACATCTTGATGATTTGAGGAGGTGGAGGTGGTAGGAGTGGTGGGTTGTTGAGGCTGCTGGTGGGTTCTGGAGACGAGGGCGTTGGCGACAACAGAGTGGGCTACTTCGACGACTTGATTGTAGGCATCTTGGGTGGTGGCTCTGGTATCGAGGAGTCGGACGGCTGCCTGTACGGCTTGAATAAGAAGGTTGGTAAGCTCGTTTACTGTGAAGAGGGTTTGCTGTTTGGAAGAGGAGGCAGAGGAAGGTGTCTGGATTGGCTGTTTAGGTATGGGGGTATGGGATTTTAGTCTAGGGTCCCGGGACCTAGTGTGGTGAGTGGGTGTGTGTGTGGTCTGAGTGTTCTGGGTGTTGCGTGTGACTGTATTGTGTGTTTGAGTGTTGCGTGGGGTGGAGGTGTTGGTGTGAGTGTTGCGTGTGGGGTTGATAGGAGTGTGAGTGTTGTTTGGGGGGATGGTAGGAGTGTGAGTGTTGTGTGATGGGGTGGATGGAGTTGGTGTAGGGGTGGAAGCTGTAGGAGGTGTGATCTGTGTGTTAGGAGCTGGGTTGGTGTAGTGTGGTGGGTTTTGGGTGGGGAGGTTAGGTGTGAGTGGGGCAGGAGGGGGCATTTGCCAAGGATTGGAGGTGGGGGGAGGAGCTGGGGTGAAGTTGGGGGTAGTGTGATTGGTGACAGGGGCAGAAGGAGGGGTTATTTGAGGAATCCTATTCAGCCTTTCTGGGCAGCGGTTGTTCCATGCGCGATGGTTCCCTTTGCAGTTTGGGCACTTGGCAACTGTTGCTTCTTTTGCCTTGAATTTGTTAAGGCAGCGGTCGGTGGAGTGTTTCCCACTGCAGATTCCACATCTCTCTGGGAAATGGCAAGTATTCCTGTGGTGCCCAAATCTTTGACACCGGAAACATGTTAGAGGTTCTGGGGTGTAGCTCTTATGTTGAACTTGCCCCAGATGCCGAGGTTTACTTGCGAAGGGGGTGGACCACAGATGTGGACCAGAACTTGCTTTGATGGGACGATTTGGCCCTCTATTTTGGAGGAACAACGTGAGGCAGCCGTAATGTACATTTGCTTGGTCAGCAGGTCAACTGACCAAGCAACAGGGAAGCCAATGACGATGTATTTTCTTATTTTTTGTGCAGGGTTCATCTCTATCAAGTGAGGTGAGTTTAGGCTGCGGATCTTCCCTGCGGCTTCTGCTGAGGCTGGGTGGATAATGAAGTCACCCTGTACATTAGGCTTTATTTTGCAGCCATGCTCGGTGAGTTGGTCTTCCAAGTCTCTGATAAGGTCATATGCCTCTTTGGTGGAAGGAGCCTCAACTTTGAACTTGGAAATGGGCTCTCTATCAGTCTTTGGGGCTGGGGGGGGGAACTGGGGCAGCAGCACTCTCATGGCTACTGCCAGAGGCCGTCCTTGGCCTCTTCTTTCCCGCAACCGTCCACCCCTCTTGGGGGGGTCGAGTTCCATTCCCCCCTCTGGGGGGGAAGCAGGAGAAGCGGCTGAGGCCATGACTAGCAACTAGTCATGGATATCACAGATTTCACTAGGTATACGTTATTTGCACTGTTTGTCAATTTTGATTAATACAATATAGGGGCCTTATGGCTGGATCACTTCACTTAATTGCAACACTACAACACTTAATCACTTAAACAGTCTTCTATCTTTCTTCCCAACTCTCGTGGGAGAGGGAAGTGAAAACAGAGATTTTGCTCAGGACACAATAATGTGTGTTCAATTAAACAAAAGAACACAAAAGCACAAAAAAAACAACAAAACAAGGCAATCTTTCTGTTTCTCTCTTTGGCTCTCGTGAGAGAGGAAGAAAAGAAAACAGATATACTTAGGTTATATTTCCTTGTGGAAACTTCCCCCTCGGGTCAGGGATGGAGTGGAGGAGGCGAAGTTCACTTTGCTGGTAGGAAGAGGCTTCAACTACCTATCACAAAAGATATAAAAACGATTAGAAGCCTGAACACTTTCTATTTCCCTTTTCTTCCCAACTCTTATAAAAGAGAGAGAAGAGCAGGCAAAATTACTTGGAGTATATCACACACACAGTCACTTGTTTTCACTAAAATACAATAATGTGTGTTCAATTAAACAAAAGAACACAAAAGCAAAAAAAAATACAACAAAACAAGGCAATCTTTCTTTTTCTCTCTTTGGCTCTCGTGAGAGAGGAAGAAAAGAAAACAGATATACTTAGGTTATATTTCCTTGTGGAAACTTCCACCTCAGACAGGGATGGAGTGGAGGAGGCGAAGTTCACTTCAAGGGTAGGAAGAGGCTTCAACTACCTATCACAATAGATATAAAAACAAATTAGAAACCTGAACACTTTCTATTTTCCTTTTCTTCCCGACTCTTATAAAGGAGAGAGAAGAGCAGGCAAAATTATTTGGGGTATATCACACACACAGTCACTTGTTTTCACTAAAACAAAAATCGGGAACACAAAACAAAACAAAAGCAGTCTTTGCTTCTTTTTCTGGCTCTCGTGAGAGAGGAGGAAAAGAAGACAGAGATACTTATGCAGGTCCTATCACTACTGGAGCTGGAACCAGACTGTTGTTGGGAGTTAATATGCTGTGGTCACGGTGTCCCCTGTGCCAGGTATATATATATATATATATATATATATATATATATATATATATATATATATATATATATATATATATATATATATATATATATATATATATATATATATATATATATATATATATATATATATATATATATATATATATATATGAAGCAAAAAAAGGCCAATTTTTTTGCTTCATATTGTGCTGTGATATAACAGTTTATTTTGCATATATATATATATATATATATATATATATATATATATATATATATATATATATAAATATATATAGTATAATATATATATGATATCATATATATATATGATATATATAGTATATATATATATACATATATATATATATATATATATATATATATATATATATATATATATATATATATATATATATATATATATATATATATATATATATATATATATATATATATATATATATATATAACTAATAGTTACTGCTTAAAAACTTACATTTTCTCTATTGGAGTTTTCAAAGAAAATGAAAATTGATGCAGTGTCTAATTTAGGTTTCAAATTATTTCAAGCACACGAGATAAACGGATAAAAAAGCCCCGGAACTAGATAATATAGAATATGAGT
>JAXCGZ010008825.1:0-2500 GCA_037179515.1 Halocaridina rubra
TACTAAGTTTGGTCAAGATTAGAGCTACTGGAAGCACGTCCTCACTGGATGAACCCAGGTACTAGGCCAGAGAATTTCTGAGCATAAAAGAGCAGTGCGATATGGTGTTGAAAGTTCTGCTTTATTTGTGCATATGTGAAATACTAGTCTCCATATTAATTGCAGTGAGTCCTCATTGCTATATAAGAGTAATTGCCAATATAGGAGAAATAGTTTATTTTGCATATCTATATATCTATCTATCTATATATATATATATATATATATATATATATATATATATATATATATATATATATATATATATATATATATATATATATATATATATATATATATATATATATATATATATATATATATATATATATATATATATATATATAATGGTGTACTTTGGAAATATATTCTCGTATAAATACATCTTGTTAAATAGGATAGCTGTTTTCCATTTTCCATTTTCTTATTTTATGTTTGCCTTCTGTTTATAAATATGTTAGATTCTTATTACGTAGGTATATTTTGAATCTATTTGTCATTTCTTCGGCCACAACCATCCTTATCCTTTTTCTATTTCCTAGCAAATGGAAAAACAGCGGTCGTATTGAATATATATATATATATATATATATATATATATATATATATATATATATATATATATATATATATATATATATATATATATATATATATATATATATATGTGTGTGTGTGTGTGTGTGTGTGTGTGTGTGTGTGTGCGTGTTTGGTGTGTGTGTGCGTGTTTATGCATATATGTATGTATGCATCACTGACTTTTTACCAATCAGAGCAAAAAGGTCGAACAAGGCTAATTAAAGAAAACAGCGGGATCTGTGTGTAACTGGCACGGTTTACAAGCTGTGAGCTCTCCAATATTTAGGAATAAACAAGAGACCGTGACCTGCTACGGACGTTAAATCACCCAAACAAGGTATCTTAGACCACAGTGACTCTCTAGAGGGTTTTGCAGGAGTTGAATCCCTACTCTACATCCCCTCTTGACCCGTTGGCTGACTTCTGCACATGCGCACTATTGTTGTGACGTCACTGAGCTTCCATCGCGACTCTGCTTAACAACAATGGATCCAACTGTTATTACCAAACTATTGGAATCTCAAGAAAATGCATATAAGAATGCTATGGAGGTAATGGTGAAACAGCTTAGTGACAGGATAAAATCACTCGAATCCACAGTTTCCGACCTGACGACAAGCCTGGAGTTCAACCAGAGAAAAATTGATGACCTCAAATCGACCATTAAAATTCATGAGAAAGAAAAGAGTAACGACAAAGAAACAATCGATAATCTATCTCAACAAATAAATTCTGCAAATCAACAAATAACCACCTTAGAAGAACGCTTGAATTACCAAGAAGACTATCCCAAAAGAAACAACATCCGATTAAGCGGTGTAGAGGAGAGACGCGATGGGGAGACCTGGGAGCAAACAACGACAATGGTATCAGCCCTGATAGCTGATATATTACAGCTAGAAGGCATGACGTTGGAGAGGGCTCACAGGGTGGTACCACTTCGTGATGACAAACCTCGCACCATAGTGGCTCGTTTCTCCCACTACTGTGCAAGAGAGACGGTCATGAGAAATGCCAAAAAGTTGAAAGGCACCAAGATCTACCTTAATGATGACCTGTGTGCTGCATCACAGTCAATAAAATCTGCACAGATGCCACAACTAAAAAAGGCTAGATCAGAAGGGAAATCTGCCTACTTTAAACATACGAAGCTCATCGTGAAGGAACGATACAACACCGAGAGTGTGGCTGATGCTGTGGGTGCTGTGGGTGGCGTGGATGAGGAATTGACTAGGATCAGTGGTGTGGGGGTGGGGGTGCAGGAGTGGGGGGGGCGAGAGAGAGATATGTCATCACCTGCACCCCCTCCTGCCGTGTCTCCCGCGACGGGAGCTATAAAACGCTCGCACCCTAAACCAATAAATGGCCGGAAGAACCCGGTAAGATATGGTAGAAGTAAATGGTAGCTTGTAAGTCAGTAATGTAAAAGTAGCATAATTTATTTCTCCACCATGGCTGTAAATAGATACCTCCCATACTATTCCATTAATGACGATGAACTTATATGGCTAACAAACAACGACAAAGTACTTCCCAATTATTTATGTATCAATGAGCTTGATAAGATGATATTTAACCCACTTGATCTTGAAAATGAAATAGATTTGTTTTCGAATAATATGAGAAACGCAACCAACACTTTTTTCAATTTATATATACTTAAATGAACTGTTTTTAAATTTAAATAAATCTAATGCATTTTCTATTTTGTGCATGAACATTAGAAGTCTTGCAAATAATCTTCAAATATTTGTTGATCAGTGTTTAACAGAAAATAATATATGTGATGTAATGGGTTTTTCAGAGACTAGGCTGGATAATGATATTGAATCATTGTATAATATAACAGGGTACAATATGTTCACTCAGAACAGAGACAGGA
>JAXCGZ010008825.1:10000-21359 GCA_037179515.1 Halocaridina rubra
AAAGTACCTACCTATTGCCCTAGCCTCATGTATTACTAAGGTTTTCAAAACTTTGCTTACTTCTTATTTCTTGAATCATCTTGAATCTAACTCGCTTATTTCTGATTGCCAGTATGGCTTCCGCAAGGCAAGATCAACTGACGACCTCTTCTCCTATCTTACTCATGTATGGTCATCTTTTTGGGGAAACTAAGGGGAATCCTTTGTCTTTGCCCTTAATATCTCTAAAGCTTTTGACAGAATCTGGCACAAGGCTCTGTTGGCTAAACTCCCCACCAATGGCTTTACCCCTTCTCTCTATTCTCTGATTTCCAGTTTTCTTTCTGACCGTTTTATATCTGTGTTTGTTGACTATGCAACATTTAACCCATTCTCTTTCACCCACGGTGTTCCACAGGGCTCCGTTCTTTCACCTGTTCCATTCCTTCTCTTCATCAATGATCTGCTTCAGTCCCCATCCTCCTCTCTTCTTCACGCCTTTGCCAATGATTCGGCCCTGCATTCTTCATCAGTGTTTTCTTCATAATTTTCATCTGCCACTCACAAGCAGTTTCGTATCACACTTTCTTCTACTCTAAACTTCGATTTGCAGAGGGTGTCTGAGTGGGAACCAAAAATTTAAGTAAATTTAATGCCTCAAAGACACAATTTCTGGTTGTCTTTTCTTTATCTTCTTCTCCTCATGATACCCCTTTTGTTTTCGAAATTAACAGAATTTATTGTCTTAATTCTATTAATATATTAGGAATCCAGATAGACTTTATCTTGTCTTGGAGGAAGCACATAATCCAAATATCTAAATCTGCATCCAAAAAAATGTGGGGGTTCTATTTCACATTCGCCATTACCTGTCCTCTTTACAATTACTTTAAATATATAAAGGTCTTATCCGTCCCTGCTTAGAATGCTGTTCGCACATCTAGGGTGCTTCTTCATATACTTATCTCCTTGATAGGGTTAAGTTTCAAGCAGTCAGACTCATTAATGACCCTTCCCGTACTTCTAATCTGGATTTTATTTCTCTTCACCATAAGGTATCATCCCTTTTCTCTTTTCTATCACTACTATTTTCATCACTGCTCTGATGAGTTTGTGAATTGCATCCCTCCTCCAAGCAACTTCGTCTCACAGGTACTCTGTGGAGATTTGTATCTTGTGGATTGGTCGATGCAGCAACTGCTTCTTCCCTTCCATCTCCAGACTCTGGAACTCTCTTTCCCCATTTGTCTTTCCTGGTTCTTATAACCTTTCTTCATTAAAAAAAAAACTGATCTATCGTCATCTCAAGGCTTAATCCTGCAATATCTCAAAGTCCTCAGTACTTCAACTATGCTTTCAGCATGTCCTTTTCCTATTGTGCATCATTACCTCTTTTCTGCCTTGTCCTTAACCTCTTTCCTTTTCCTTCATGTTAAAGTTTTCTTCGTGCCCGGGCCTTTATTGATGAGGGCATTTTTTTTTGCCTGTTCCAGTCTCTCTCTCTCTCTCTCTCTCTCTCTCTCTCTCTCTCTCTCTCTCTCTCTCTCTCTCTCTCTCTCTCTCTCTCCTCTCTCTCTCTCTCTCTCTCTCTCTCTCTCTCTTCATTGGCCTATCCAAGAGCCCGGCTGGTGGTAACTTAATCTTGTTGGCTGCCGGCATTAAAGGGTTAATACTTCTTCTTATTTTGGGCGTATATTTTAATCTTTGCACAAACTTGGGCACTCCAAAGTTCATTCTTTATTTCTGATATGAAGAAAAGTTTAGTTTTTTGTCGTACCAGATAGTTAGTTCATAAATTCGTTCTCAAGGTGAAGTATCATGAAACTGATGACGATGGGTATATGATAGCAAGTAGTAGCAGTCGTCATCACTAAAACTTGCAATGGGGAAGGTCAGTACGCAATGAGTCAACACAACTTACTTTAACTTAGTGAAGCATTTGTTGCCATATCCGCTGGTTGAGAAGATAGCAGCATTACCCTCGAGATTCTACAGCCGTGTCTCCAGCAATATGAGTACAGGCCAATTATGTATATATGTTGCAATTAGCTTTCTTAGATTCTACTGATTTAATGGTAAAGAGTAATGTCTGTTTGAACGTTTTTGACATGTATATTTGTAGCCTTCTCATTATCATAAGGTAAATAGGATTTTTTTCTTTTTATTGGGGTATAGAAGGCAGAAAAATTCCATTTATTTCTATCAAGTGTGTTAGGCTATATCCGTCTCCTTGAGCTGGTCCTATGTCGCTTCCATCTGTCATTGATAACTTGGAAATTTGGTGGCGCTGTCGAAGGAATGTGGGCAAGAGCGTTAGCCATTTATATTCCCCATAGTTTGTTCTGGTCTTTCGAACCGGTGAGGCTTAGACCTTTTTGATAATAGGTATCATGTTTGCTTGTTTCCAGCATCTTGGAATCTCCCCTGACTGCAGCAACTTTTTAAATATGATACTTAGTGCCACTAATATTAAATTAGTATATTTCCTAAGTACATAACGGGATATATCATAAGGACCTGTAGCTCTCAGGGCATCTATCTCCATCAGCATTTTGTATACCTCTGTGGATGAAAAGATGATGTTCTCTAATACCGGCCCTTGAGCTTTTATCTCTACAAACTGAGGGGGTGGGGTATTTTCTACAGTAAAACCTGCTGGAACTCCTTATTCAACTCATTGCAGATCTCTTCATCCTTCTCAGTGATGCATCCATCCGCTCTCTTAAGCTTTAAAACCTGTTCTTTTACATTCAGTTTTCCAATGATAAAGCTGTGGAATTGGGATTCTATTTAGCCTTCTTGGTGAAATCCCTTTCATAGTCTCTCTCTGCCTCTCTTCTTTTACTTAGGTAATCATTTCTTGCTTTTTTATAAGTCTGTCAGGCATTTATATTTTTTCTCCTTCTATACCTTTTCCAGCATTTGTCTCTCCACCCCCTAGCTCTCTTACACTCAATATTAAACCATTTAACTTTGGCATGAATTACTCCTATTTTGGTGACCGGTATGCAGCAATCTACTATCTTCCCATATTCCTCACAGAAGATGTCTTACATATCTTGTACAGATTTGTTGTTATATAAGGGCCTCTAATCAAAAACTGCAATAAGCTCATTCATTTTGATGTAATCTCCTTTCGGATAGTTACTCCTCGTGTCCTCAGTGTCTCTACTCTGTGTGTGTGTGTGCATGCGAGTGTGTGTGTGTGTGCGCGTGTGCATTTGTGCAAATGAGCATAAATATATATATATATATATATATATATATATATATATATATATATATATATATATATATATATATATATATATATATATATATATATATATATATATATATATATATATATATATATATATATATATATATATATATATATATACATATATATATATATATATATATATATATATATATATATATATATATATATATATATATATATATATATATATATATATATATATATATATATATATATATATATATATATATATATATATATATATATACATATATATATATATATATATATATATATATATATATATATATATATATATATATATATATATATATATATATATATATATATATATACACGCGCGCGCGCTCACACACATACACACACACACATATGACGTTAGAACCGTTTTTTGAAGGATGATAGGTTGTAAGAGTTAGGAGAGACAGAGCGGAGAAGAGAGTTCCAGAGTCTGGAGGTAAATGGAAAGAAGCAGTCGCTACACTGACCGATCGGCAAGCTGCAAATCTTCACAAATCTCTCTCTCTCTCTCTCTCTCTCTCTCTCTCTCTCTCTCTCTCTCTCTCTCTCTCTCTCTCTCTCTCTCTCTCTCTCTCTCTCTCTCTCTCTCTCTCTCTCTCTCTCTCTCTCTCTCTCTCTCTCTCTTTAAATAGATTGTTTCAATTTATATGTTTCTCTTTTCCTTCACTTTGTGCATCTATCTCCTTCAAGCACGCTTTTCCATTTTCGAATCTCAAAATAATCCCTTTGAGATTATATAACTTGTCTTATTTACCGATTGGATTTATGAAAATCTGAGAACAATCTAAATTAATACTGTCAATTTAACGCTTAACAGGAGAATGGCTCCTATCTCTATTAGACGTAATGAACCTGGTGCAAAACTAATGGCAAGTTATGGAAGTGTTTTTGTATAGCCAAGACTGATGCTGAAAAAAGCTATAGAATGCATTTTGATGATAAAATCAGCTAAATTGTAAAAGATAGTCGTTGACTGGCATTTTACATATGGATGACGTTGACTCCTTATTCCATGTGAATTAAAAAATTGCTATATCATAACTTGCACACACATACACACACACTAAAGGGGAATGTGGCAGTAAAAGAGGCTGTAAAAGTGGTGGCACTGGAAAACATACAATCAGTTGACTATAAAGAGACAGTAATCGAAAAAATGAAAGACGTTGTGATGGAAAGGGCAAACCCACTCATCAGACAGGCACTTGATAAGGAGAAGACAGTGGTAATCTCAGGCATAAGTGAATCCCAGGAGCCAACATGGCAGGGGAGACTTGAAGAAAATAAAGCTAACGTTGTAGACCTGATAAGAAAGCTTTGAGTAGTATGTGGTCCTGAGGATATTGTAAACATACACAAACTAGGTAAATATTCGAGGGAAGGAAAGCCGAGACCAACAAAAGTAACCTTTGAGAGAGGGGAGACATGTAGGGAAATATTGTTGAGAAAAAAAAGTCTAAAAGACCTTCAAGAATGCAAAGAAGTGTTCATTAGACGATACAGAACACAGGAAGAGATGGGAAAGATCAAAAACTTGTTGCAAGAGGCAAGAAGGTTAAATGATGAAAGAAATGAAGAAGAGAAGAAAAATTTTCGTTACGGAATACTTCCAGACAAAGGGGAGATAAAGAAGATAATGACAGAAGATCAGGGGATGGGGCCTCATTAAGATTGTTATACACAAATGCTGATGGATTAGCTGGTAAGGCAGTAGAATTAAAAGATAGGATTCACAACAGTAAGGCAGATATAGTAGCAATTACAGAGACTAAGTTGAGTGAGGACATAAACAGTGTCACAGTTTTTCCTAAGGGCTTCAGAATACTAAGGGTCGAAAGATCTGAGAGGACTGGTGGAGGGATAGCACTGCTCATAAGTGAGAGGATTCAAGTTGAAGAGATAAACTTGGCTATAGAAAGTGAGTTCAGGGAATTTCTTGTTGCTCGCATAAATAATGGGTCAGAGAGCATTATAATAGCTGTTGTATACAACCCACCAAGGAACCAAAATAGGCTTGAAATTTATGAGGAAAGTCATATAGGTACGATTGAAGTCATAAACTCAGTTGTTAACATGGCGCGGGAGAAAAAATGTAGGATTTTGATTATTGGAGACTTTAATCATAAAGAGATAGATTGGATAAATCTTGACCCACACAGTGGTGAGGACTCCTTTGGGGCAAGATTCCTAGATTGCGTACAAGGGAATTTCCTACACCAACATGTAATGGAACCAACAAGAGCCAGGGGTGGGGATGAGCCATCACTACTTGATCTGGTGTTCACAGATAATGTGTTGGATATTGAAAATATTGAGTATGAACCACCAATTGGAAAGAGTGACCACTGTGTGTTGTTGATGGAGTATATCATTGAAGACATTCTTCCTGAGAGTAGAGGCACTGAGGACATGAGGAGGAACTATCAGAAAGGAGATTACATCAAAATGAATGAGCTTTTTGCAGTTATTGACTGGAGAACCTTATTTTACAACAAATCTGTACAAGAAATGTATGACATCTTTTGTGAGAAATATGGGAAGATAGTAGATTGCTGCATACCTGTCACAAAAGTAGGTGTAATTCATGCCAGAGAGAAATGGTTCGATAATGGGTGTAAAAGAGCTAAGGAGTGGAGAGACAAATGCTGGAAAAGGTATAGGAGGAGAAAAAACATAAATGCCTGGCAAACCTACAAAAGAGCAAGAAATGACTACCTAAGTAAAAGGAGAGAGGCAGAGAAAGATTATGAGAGGGACATCACCAGGAAGGCTAAAGAAAATCCCAAGCTTTTCCACAGCTTTATCAGAGGAAAACTGAAGGTAAAAGAACAGGTTTTAAGGCTAAAGAGAGCGGATGGAAGCATCACTGAGACGGACGAAGAGATCTGCAAAGAATTGAACAAGGAGTTTCAGTCAGTATTTACAGTAGAAAACACCCCACCCCCTCAGATTGCAGTGATAGAAGCTCAAGGGCCGGTATTAGAGAACATCAACCTTACAGCCACAGAGGTATGCAAAGCGCTGATGGATTTAGATGTTCATAAAGCTACAGGTCCTGATGACATATCCCCTCATGTGCTTAAAAAATGCGCAAACACAATATCAGTGGCACTAAGTATCATATTTAAGGAGTCATTGGAGTCGGGGGAGATTCCAAGATGCTGGAAACAAGCAAATGTGATACCTATCTTCAAAAAGGGAAGGAGGGATACGGCTCTGAACTATAGACCAGTTTCCTTGACCAGCATAGTTTGCAAACTTATGGAGAAACTACTAAGGAAACATATCTCTCTTCACTTGGAATCCTTCAACTTTTTGTCAGTGAGGCAACATGGCTTCAGAGAAGGAAGATCAACAGTAACAAACTTATTAGAATTTTATGATGAGGTAAGCCAAATCTTACAGGAAAGAGAGGGCTGGGCAGATTGCATATTCCTAGACTTCCAGAAAGCGTTTGACACTGTTCCACATGGGAGACTTATTAGGAAGCTGCAATCAATGGCTAGAATAGGTGGAAATGTCTTGGAATGGATAAAAACTTACTTAGAAGGAAGGGAACAGAGGGTTAGAGTAAGACACTCAGTGTCTGAATGGAGAAGAGTTAGTAGTGGAGTTCCACAGGGTTCAGTTTTAGGGCCACTTTTGTTCCTTGTATATGTAAATGACCTACCAGAGTCTGTAAATTCATTCATGAATATGTTTGCAGATGATGCAAAGATTGTGAAGAAAGTAAAAAACGAGAACAATGGTAGAGAACTTCAGGAGGATCTAAATAATCTGCATGAGTGGTCAGAAAAGTGGCTAATGAAATTCAATACCTCAAAATGTAAAGTAATGAGAATGGGTACAAGTGCAAGAAGGCCCAAGCTTGACTACTCGGTGGCTGGAGTACAACTTCAGGAGACAGAAAATGAGAGAGATCTAGGAGTAAACATATTGGCAGATTTGTCTCCAGAAATACATATAAATGGCGTAGTAAGGGCAGCATATGCATTCTTATCAAATGTAAGGGTAGCCTTCAGGCACATGGACAAGGAAATGTTCAGAAATATTTATGTAACCTATGTGAGGCCAAAACTCGAATATGCAGCCCCCTTTTGGAATCCGCACTTGAAAAAGCACATAGCTAAGCTTGAAAAAGTTCAAAGACATGCCACGAAACTGGTGCCAGAAATACGCAATCTCGGTTATGATGAGAGGCTGAGGGAATTAGACTTGCCATCACTCGAAGCTAGAAGAGTAAGGGGGGATATGGTGACAGTCTTTAAATTCCTTCATGGTTATGATAGAGTGGATAGGGATCGATATTTCGATATGGCTGGCTCTAGAACTAGAGGTCATAGTTTGAAGCTTCGGAAGAAAACTTGTTTGCAGGATGTAAGGAAATACTTTTTCAGTGTAAGAGTAGTTGATAATTGGAATTCGCTAAGCGAGGAGGTAGTTAATGCTACCTCAATCCATAGTTTTAAGGACAGGTATGATAAGTATCACTAAGTCTAAAAATGGAACCGATCAGGAGACGGGAAGATACGAGCTTTGGGCTCTTTCCCGTAAACACAATTAGGTAATCACAATTAGGTAATCACATAGTACACAAACATCCAGTATCTCTTAAATTTTTCCTTGTGTTTTTGAGTGTCTAAGTGCCTAGTACTAAACTTAAACATAATTTCCCTAAATAAGAAATCCTGCAGAGTATTTTGAGTAGAAAACATATATTTGTTGTATGACGAGACTGTCCAAAATATTAAAGGAAAAAATTTAGAACATTTTCGTGAGGGGAAAGAGAAGAAGCTGTCCAGTTATGCCTTGAAGGAAATTTAGAAGAGTTGCCAGAGGTGAAGCAATCACATCACATTACCTAATTTTTTGTGTAAATTGGGGAGAGCTCTTAAGCCGTTTACCTGATCCTGTGGTTCCATATATTGTTAAAATTAGTATCCTTCCCATTTATATTAACTTGATAGTTAGTTTGATACACGAAATAATTGAATAATTAAATAAATACCAAAAATACACCTGACAACAGCACTGAGTTAAGTTGCCAAGTAGAACAGCTGTCTTATTTTCTTAAAAAAAAAAAAATTCTTTTCTTTTAGCTTTCTCTTTTCCTATTTTTTTTATTTTGTATATATATTGAGTTAAATGTAAAGTCTGATCAAGTGAGTTTATCAATTAAGAAGAATATGTAGCAGAAACAGGTGGGTGTCTCCTCAGATACAAATTCGAATTTTCCTTCAAGTTGAATATTGTTTTTGTTAGCATTTTTTTTTTTGTTTTATCCTCAAATTACCATAGTCAAATTTTTAAGTTAAGATGTGTGTTACCAGAAAAGAGGTAAACTGAGTCACTAAATAGCACTTATATGAAGATATAAAATATCTATGGGAAGCTTAAATAAAAGTTTTTTTCTCTTTTTTTCTCTTTCTCTTCTTGTTATATTCTGTGAGAGGGAGAACATAAAAATTAGGCCATCTCTGTCCAAAACCTCTCCCACCCATTTGTCGGGAGGAGAGGTAGCTATTAGGAGACTAAAACAGAAAATCAAGGATTTAGAGGCAATGGTTATAAGCCTTGATGATAAAATTCGGAATATGGATAGAAAATTGAAAGAGAATGAAACACTCAGAGAGGAAATAAGACTTCTGGAGGAAGCAAATAAAGCACAAGGGCAGGAGAGAAAGGAACTAGAAAAACGAATAACGAAGCTGGAAGGGGAAAAGACTGAACTAGAAACCAGAATTTCTAAGCAAGTAGATAAAAACAAAAGCTGAATGACAACCTAAATGAATTAGATGTTAGTTC
This sequence comes from Halocaridina rubra, assembly GCA_037179515.1. Lineage (NCBI taxonomy): Eukaryota > Metazoa > Arthropoda > Malacostraca > Decapoda > Atyidae > Halocaridina > Halocaridina rubra. The sequence goes on from JAXCGZ010008825.1 coordinate 19,071, forward strand.
ACTGCTCTCTTCTGAGAGAGATGAGATTGCAGCTTGGAATGTCCAAATTAAATTAAACATTGAACAGTTTAGAAAAGAGTTCCAGGAGCTGAATATGAAACATGATGCCATGAAAACTTCCTTTGCTGATGCACAAAAGGGGAATGTGGCAGTAAAATAGGCTGTAAAGGTGGTGGCACTGGAAAACATACAAACAGTTGACTATAAAGAGACAGTAATCAAAAAAATGAAAGACGTTGTGATGGAAAGGGCAAATCCACTGATTAACCAAGCACTTGATAAAGAGAAGACAGTAGTAATCTCAGGCTTAAGTGAATCGCAGGAGCCAACATGGCAGTGGAGACTTGAAGAAAATAAAGCTAGGGTTGTGGTCCTGAGGATATTGTAAACATTCACCAACTAGGCAAATATTCGAGGGATGGAAAACCGAGACCAACAAAAGTAACCTTTGAGAGAGGGGATACATGTAAGGATGTATTGTTGAGAAAAAAGTCTAAAAGACCTTCAAGAATTCAAAGAAGTGTTCATTAGACGATACAGAAAACAGGAAGAGATGGGAAAGATAAAAAACTTGTTGCAAGAGGCAAGAAGGTTAAATGAGGAAAGAAATGAAGAAGAGAAGAAAAATTTTAATTTCAGAGTTCTTCCAGACAAAGGGGAGATAGAGAAGATAATGACAGAAGATCAGAGGATGGGGCCTCATTAAGATTGCTATACACAAATACTGATGGATTAGCTGGTAAGGCAGTAGAATTAAAAGATAGGATTCACAACAGTAAGGCAGATATAGTAGCAATTACAGAGATTAAGTTGAGTGAGGACATAAACAGTGTCACTGTTTTTACTAAGGGCTTCAGAATATTAAGGGTTGAAAGATCTGAGAGGACTGGTGGAGGGATAGCACTGCTCATAAGTGAAAAGATTCAAGTTGAAGAAATAAACTTGGCTATAGAAAGTGAGTTCAGGGAATTTCTTGTTGCTCGCATAAATACTGGGTCAGAGAGCATTATAATAATTGTTGTATATAACCCACCAAGGAACCAGAATAGGCTACAACTTTATGAGGAAAGTCATATAGGTACTATTGAAGTCATAAACTCAGTTGTTAACATGGCTCAGGAGAGAAAATGTAGGATTTTGATTATGGGAGACTTTAATCATAAAGAGATAGATTGGATAAATCTTGACCCACACCGTGGTGAGGACTCATTCAGGGCAAGATTCCTAGATTGCGTTCAAGGGAATTTCCTACACCAACATGTAATGGAACCAACGTGGGCCAGGGGTGGGGATGAGCCATCACTACTTGATCTAGTATTCACAGATAATGTGTTGGATATTGAAAAAATGAGTATGAACCACCAGTTGGAAAGAGTGACCACTGTGTGATGTTGATGGAGTATATCATTGAAGATATTCTGCCTGAGAGTAGAGGCACTGAGGACATGAGGAGGAACTATCCAAAAGGAGATTACATCAAAATGAATGAATTCTTGCAGTTATTGACTGGAGAACCTTATTTTACAACAAATCTGTACAAGAAATGTATGACATCTTTTGTGAAAAATATTGGACAATAGTAGATTGCTGCATACCTGTCACCAAAGTAGGTGTAATTCATGCCAGTGAGAAATGATTCGATAATGAGTGTAAAAGAGCTAAGGAGTGGAGAGACAAATGCTGGAAAAGGTATAGGAGGAGAAAAAACATAAATGCCCGGCAAACCTATAAAAGAGCAAGAAATGACTACCTAAGTAAAAGAAGAGAGGCAGAGAGAGACTATGAGAGGGACCTCACCAGGAATGCTAAAGAAAATCCCAAGCTTTTCCACAGCTTTATCAGAGGAAAACTGAAGGTAAAAGAACAGGTTTTAAGGCTAAAGAGAGAGGATGGAAGCATCACTGAGAAGGATGACGAGATCTGCAAAGAATTGAACAAGGAATTTCAGTCAGTATTTACTGTAGAAAATACCCCACCCCCTCATATTGCAGAGATAGAAGCTCAAGGGCCAGTATTAGAGAACATCAACCTTACAGCCACAGAGGTATGCAAAGCGCTGATGGAGCTAGATGTTCATAAAGCTACAGGTCCTGATGACATATCCCCTCATGTACTTAAAAAAGGGGCAAACTCAATATCAGTGACACTAAGTATCATATTTAAAAAGTCACTGGAGTCAGGGGAGATTCCAAGATGCTGGAAACAAGCAAACGTGATACCTATCTTCAAAAAGCGAAGGGGGGATACGGCTCTAAACTATAAACCAGTTTCCTAGACCAGCATAGTTTA
>JAXCGZ010008826.1:0-2500 GCA_037179515.1 Halocaridina rubra
ATATATAATATATATATATCTATTTTTAATTACTTTGTTTACTTATTTATTTATTTAGTTAATTATTTCCTTACCTATTTAATTATTTATTTATTTGTAGTTATTTATCTATTTACTTGGAATAGTAATCTTATATTTTACTACATTATTTATTATAATTATTATTATTATTATTATTATTATTATTATTATTATTATTATTATTATTATCATTATTTTTATTATTCAATTTATTTTTATTATTATTATTATTAGTAGTAGTAGTAGTATTATTATTTTATTATTATTATTATTATTATTATTATTATTTTATTATTATTATTATTATTATTATTATTACATTGTTTGCTCATAGTTGTCTGAGAGTATATTGTTAACTATGCGAGTAGCTTTCTAGTTTTTTTTTTCCTTTTAATATATTTACCTATTACTTTAACTTTCTGAGTTGGAGTGGGTTTGTGTATGTGCGTCTGAGTGTGCATTAAGCATAAATTATTGACTTGTCTATATGGAAAAAAAGCATTATGCTCTTAGCTCCTCTTCTTTGGTCCGTTTTAAATATCACAGTCCAAACAGAGCATGCAAGTACTCTCCCGTCGTTCTTATATCAACCTATTACAGCTTTATGTGGAATTTAGGCATAAAATATTCACAACGAACTGTGATTTTAACAAAATAATTTTCTCCAGTCTCTGGGAACTAGCTCCCGTCAAAGCAGGGATTCATGTGATTATATATACTAAACTCCACATACAAATATAATCGGTTGTTATAAGAACGAAGGGAAAAATGCTTCTTTGATCTGAACTGGTTATGATATTCAAAGGTTTTATCTGCTGTAGTAGCTCCATCAGCATTACGGCATGATATGTAGCTTGTGCCGCCAGCTCGATTTCCATTAGCTTGAAAAAGTGATTCGTGGTAAAATGGTAATATATATATATATATATATATATATATATATATATATATATATATATATATATATATATATATATATATATATATATATATATATATTATATTATATATATATTTTTATATATATATATATATATATATATGTGTGTGTGTGTGTGTGTGTGTGTGTGTGTGTGTGTGTGTGTGTGTTGTGTGTGTGTGTGTGCGCCTGAATGTGCGTGAATGTGCGTGTGTGTGTGTAAGTGCACATGTATGCATGTATGCAAGCATATAAGTATATACAAGATATTATATCAACTACATAATTAAATATATATATTTTATTCTTTTAGATGGGCATACGCGAAAATATATGTATGAAATATGATAATATTATCTGGGTTCATTTCTACGAGAGAGAGAGAGAGAGAGAGAGAGAGAGAGAGAGAGAGAGAGAGAGAGAGAGAGAGAGAGAGAGAGAGAGAGAGAGAGAGAGAGAGAGAGAGAGAGAGAGAGAGAGCGAGAGCGAGAGGGAGAGCGAGAGAGAGAGAGAGAGAGAGAGAGAGAGAGAGAGAGAGAGAGAGAGAGAGAGAGAGAGAGAGAGTAGTAGTAGTAGTACAAGCAGTCAAAAAGCGTTTCAGAAAGGCAGACTGAGAAACAAAGACAAAAGACAGACAAGCAGACAGACTGACCTACAGATACACAGATAGAAAAACAAATATTATAGACAGACAGAGAAACAGACTGACATACCGTCCGTCAGACCAACCGACAAACAGAGAGAGGAGAGAGAGAGAGAGAGAGAGAGAGAGAGAGAGAGAGAGAGAGAGAGAGAGAGGAGAGGCGAGAGAGAGAGAGAGAGAGAGAGAGAGAGAGAGAGAGAGAGAGGGAGAGAGAGAGAATGTTAAGAACTCCCAGAGAAAATTAATTCCAAACCGAGATAGCTGGAGGCATCTTGCCGACTTGCATTGAATTTTTTTTTTTTTTTATAAATTTTTATATCTATTATATTTATTTTCATGCAAGGCAACATGCAAAAAAAAAAATTAAAAAAAACAAAAGAAATAAAAAAAATTCAAAATACAGACAATTGCAAAAATACGGAAAAAGAAAGGATCAAAAAAGTTGAATACAGGTTTGAAACTATAGTAGTTACATTATGTCTTAGTAAAATATACACGAAGTGATTTTTTTTACGCATTAATGCACATATATACACATTATATACATTAATACACATATATAAATTTATATATAATATTGTAATTACATCGATACATACATACATACATACATACATACATACATACATACATACATACATACATACATACATACATACATACATACATACATACATACATACATACATACATACATACATACATACATCGCTACGTTTTCGCAGTACATACAAAACAATATCATGCATCTTTGCGCACACACTATATTCATCAAGTAAAAGGCAACATATTACTGTTGACGTTGCTCTCTCTCTCTCTCTCTCTCTCTCTCTCTCTCTCTCTCTCTCTCTCTCTCTCTCTCTCTCTCTCTCTCTCTCTCTGTGCTTTTGTTCCATCTAACAATAGTCGAAAAGAAT
>JAXCGZ010008826.1:10000-21335 GCA_037179515.1 Halocaridina rubra
AATTAATTTGTCTTTATTAATTTTTGAATTAATTTGTCTTTATTTATTAATTTTTCAATTAATTTGTCTTTATTTATTAATTTTTCAATTAATTTGTCTTTATTTATTAATTTTTCAATTAATTTGTCTTTATTTATTAATTTTTCAATAATTTGTCTTTATTTATTAATTTTTCAATTAATTTGTCTTTATTTATTAATTTTTCAATTAATTTGTCTCTATTTATTAATTTTTCAATTAATTTGTCTTTATTTATTAATTTTTCAATTAATTTGTCTTTATTAATTTTTGAATTAATTTGTCTTTATTTATTAATTTTTCAATTAATTTGTCTTTATTTATTAATCTATCAATTAATTTGTCTTTATTTATTAATCTATCAATTAATTTGTCTTTATTTATTAATCTATCAATTAATTTGTCTTTATTTATTTATTTTTCAATTAATTTGTCTTTATTTATTAATTTTTCAATTAATTTGTCTTTATTTATTAATTTTTTCAATTAATTTGTCTTTATTTATTAATTTTTCAATTAATTTGTCTTTAATTATTAATTTTTCAATTTATTTGTCTTTATTTATTAATTTATCAATTAATTTGTCTTTATTTATTAATTTGTTAATTATTTGTCTTTATTTATTAATTTATCAATTAATTTGTCTTTATTTATTAATTTTTCAATTAATTTGTCTTTATTTATTAATCTATCAATTAATTTGTCTTTATTTATTAATTTTTCAATTAATTTGTCTTTATTAATTTTTGAATTAATTTGTCTTTATTTATTAATTTTTCAATTAATTTGTCTTTATTTATTAATTTTTCAATTAATTTGTCTTTATTTATTAATTTTTCAATTAATTTGTCTTTATTTATTAATTTTTCAATAATTTGTCTTTATTTATTAATTTTTCAATTAATTTGTCTTTATTTATTAATTTTTCAATTAATTTGTCTCTATTTATTAATTTTTCAATTAATTTGTCTTTATTTATTAATTTTTCAATTAATTTGTCTTTATTAATTTTTGAATTAATTTGTCTTTATTTATTAATTTTTGAATTAATTTGTCTTTATTTATTAATTTTTCAATTAATTTGTCTTTATTTATTAATCTATCAATTAATTTGTCTTTATTTATTAATCTATCAATTAATTTGTCTTTATTTATTAATCTATCAATTAATTTGTCTTTATTTATTTATTTTTCAATTAATTTGTCTTTATTTATTAATTTTTCAATTAATTTGTCTTTATTTATTAATTTTTTCAATTAATTTGTCTTTATTTATTAATTTTTAAATTAATTTGTCTTTAATTATTAATTTTTCAATTTATTTGTCTTTATTTATTAATTTATCAATTAATTTGTCTTTATTTATTAATTTGTTAATTATTTGTCTTTATTTATTAATTTATCAATTAATTTGTCTTTATTTATTAATTTTTCAATTAATTTGTCTTTATTTATTAATATATCAATTAATTTGTCTTTATTAATTTTTCAATTAATTTGTCTTTATTAATTTTTGAATTAATTTGTCTTTATTTATTAATTTTTCAATTAATTTGTCTTTATTTATTAATTTTTCAATTAATTTGTCTTTATTTATTAATTTTTCAATTAATTTGTCTTTATTTATTAATTTTTCAATTAATTTGTCTTTATTAATTTTTCAATTAATTTGTCTTTATTTATTAATTTTTGAATTAATTTGTCTTTATTTATTAATTTTTCAATTAATTTGTCTTTATTTATTAATCTATCAATTAATTTGTCTTTATTTATTAATCTATCAATTAATTTGTCTTTATTTATTAATCTATCAATTAATTTGTCTTTATTTATTTATTTTTCAATTAATTTGTCTTTATTTATTAATTTTTCAATTAATTTGTCTTTATTTATTAATTTTTCAATTAATTTGTCTTTATTTATTAATTTTTCAATTAATTTGTCTTTAATTATTAATTTTTCAATTTATTTGTCTTTATTTATTAATTTATCAATTAATTTGTCTTTATTTATTAATTTGTTAATTATTTGTCTTTATTTATTAATTTATCAATTAATTTGTCTTTATTTATTAATTTTTCAATTAATTTGTCTTTATTTATTAATCTATCAATTAATTTGTCTTTATTTATTAATTTTTCAATTAATTTGTCTTTATTAATTTTTCAATTAATTTGTCTTTATTTATTAATTTTTCAATTAATTTGTCTCTTATTTATTAATTTTTCAATTAATTTGTCTTTATTTATTAATTTTTCAATTAATTTGTCTTTATTTATTAATTTTTGCAATTAATTTGTCTTTATTTATTAATTTTTGAATTAATTTGTCTTTATTTATTAATTTTTCAATTAATTTGTCTTTATTAATTTTTGAATTAATTTGTCTTTATTTATTAATTTTTGAATTAATTTGTCTTTATTTATTAATTTTTAAATTAATTTGTCTTTAATTATTAATTTTTCAATTTATTTGTCTTTATTTATTAATTTATCAATTAATATGTCTTTATTTATTAATTTGTTAATTATTTGTCTTTATTTATTAATTTATCAATTAATTTGTCTTTATTTATTAATTTTTCAATTAATTTGTCTTTATTTATTAATCTATCAATTAATTTGTCTTTATTTATTAATTTTTCAATTAATTTGTCTTTATTTATTAATCTATCAATTAATTTGTCTATATTTATTAATTTTTCAATTAATTTGTCTTTATTATTTTTTGAATTAATTTGTCTTTATTTATTAATTTTTCAATTAATTTGTCTTTATTTATTAATTTTTCAATTAATTTGTCTTTATTTATTAATTTTTCAATTAATTTGTCTTTATTTATTAATTTTTCAATAATTTGTCTTTATTTATTAATTTTTCAATTAATTTGTCTCTATTTATTAATTTTTCAATTAATTTGTCTTTATTTATTAATTTTCAATTAATTTGTCTTTATTAATTTTTGAATTAATTTGTCTTTATTTATTAATTTTTGAATTAATTTGTCTTTATTTATTACTTTTTCAATTAATTTGTCTTTATTTATTAATCTATCAATTAATTTGTCTTTATTTATTAATCTATCAATTAATTTGTCTTTATTTATTAATCTATCAATTAATTTGTCTTTATTTATTTATTTTTCAATTAATTTGTCTTTATTTATTAATTTTTCAATTAATTTGTCTTTATTTATTAATTTTTTCAATTAATTTGTCTTTATTTATTAATTTTTAAATTAATTTGTCTTTAATTATTAATTTTTCAATTTATTTGTCTTTATTTATTAATTTATCAATTAATTTGTCTTTATTTATTAATTTGTTAATTATTTGTCTTTATTTATTAATTTATCAATTAATTTGTCTTTATTTATTAATTTTTCAATTAATTTGTCTTTATTTATTAATCTATCAATTAATTTGTCTTTATTAATTTTTCAATTAATTTGTCTTTATTAATTTTTGAATTAATTTGTCTTTATTTATTATTTTTTCAATTAATTGTCTTTATTTATTAATTTTTCAATTAATTTGTCTTTATTAATTTTTCAATTAATTTGTCTTTATTTATTAATTTTTCAATTAATTTGTCTTTATTTATTAATTTTTCAATTAATTTGTCTTTATTTATTAATTTTTCAATTAATTTGTCTTTATTTATTAATTTTTCAATTAATTTGTCTTTATTTATTAATTTTTCAATTAATTTGTCTTTATTTATTAATTTTTCAATTAATTTGTCTTTATTTATTAATTTTTCAATTAATTTGTCTTTATTTATTAATTTTTCAATTAATTTGTCTTTATTTATTAATTTTTCAATTAATTTGTCTTTATTTATTAATTTTTCAATAATTTGTCTTTATTTATTAATTTTTCAATTAATTTGTCTTTATTTATTAATTTTTCAATTAATTTGTCTCTATTTATTAATTTTTCAATTAATTTGTCTTTATTTATTAATTTTTCAATTAATTTGTCTTTATTAATTTTTCAATTAATTTGTCTTTATTTATTAATTTTTGAATTAATTTGTCTATATTTATTAATTTTTCAATTAATTTGTCTTTATTTATTAATCTATCAATTAATTTGTCTTTATTTATTAATCTATCAATTAATTTGTCTTTATTTATTAATCTATCAATTAATTTGTCTTTATTTATTTATTTTTCAATTAATTTGTCTTTATTTATTAATTTTTCAATTAATTTGTCTTTATTTATTAATTTTTTCAATTAATTTGTCTTTATTTATTAATTTTTCAATTAATTTGTCTTTAATTATTAATTTTTCAATTTATTTGTCTTTATTTATTAATTTGTTAATTATTTGTCTTTATTTATTAATTTATCAATTAATTTGTCTTTATTTATTAATTTTTCAATTAATTTGTCTTTATTTATTAATCTATCAATTAATTTGTCTTTATTTATTAATTTTTCAATTAATTTGTCTTTATTAATTTTTGAATTAATTTGTCTTTATTTATTAATTTTTCAATTAATTTGTCTTTATTTATTAATTTTTCAATTAATTTGTCTTTATTTATTAATTTTTCAATTAATTTGTCTTTATTTATTAATTTTTCAATTAATTTGTCTTTATTAATTTTTCAATTAATTTGTCTTTATTTATTAATTTTTCAATTAATTTGTCTTTATTTATTAATTTTTCAATTAATTTGTCTTTATTTATTAATCTATCAATTAATTTGTCTTTATTTATTAATCTATCAATTAATTTGTCTTTATTTATTAATCTATCAATTAATTTGTCTTTATTTATTTATTTTTCAATTAATTTGTCTTTATTTATTAATTTTTCAATTAATTTGTCTTTATTTATTAATTTTTCAATTAATTTGTCTTTATTTATTAATTTTTCAATTAATTTGTCTTTAATTATTAATTTTTCAATTTATTTGTCTTTATTTATTAATTTATCAATTAATTTGTCTTTATTTATTAATTTGTTAATTATTTGTCTTTATTTATTAATTTATCAATTAATTTGTCTTTATTTATTAATTTTTCAATTAATTTGTCTTTATTTATTAATCTATCCATTAATTTGTCTTTATTTATTAATTTTTCAATTAATTTGTCTTTATTAATTTTTGAATTAATTTGTCTTTATTTATTAATTTTTCAATTAATTTGTCTTTATTTATTAATTTTTCAATTAATTTGTCTTTATTTATTAATTTTTCAATTAATTTGTCTTTATTTATTAATTTTTCAATAATTTGTCTTTATTTATTAATTTTTCAATTAATTTGTCTTTATTTATTAATTTTTCAATTAATTTGTCTCTATTTATTAATTTTTCAATTAATTTGTCTTTATTTATTAATTTTTCAATTAATTTGTCTTTATTAATTTTTGAATTAATTTGTCTTTATTTATTAATTTTTGAATTAATTTGTCTTTATTTATTAATTTTTCAATTAATTTGTCTTTATTTATTAATCTATCAATTAATTTGTCTTTATTTATTAATCTATCAATTAATTTGTCTTTATTTATTAATCTATCAATTAATTTGTCTTTATTTATTTATTTTTCAATTAATTTGTCTTTATTTATTAATTTTTCAATTAATTTGTCTTTATTTATTAATTTTTTCAATTAATTTGTCTTTATTTATTAATTTTTAAATTAATTTGTCTTTAATTATTAATTTTTCAATTTATTTGTCTTTATTTATTAATTTATCAATTAATTTGTCTTTATTTATTAATTTGTTAATTATTTGTCTTTATTTATTAATTTATCAATTAATTTGTCTTTATTTATTAATTTTTCAATTAATTTGTCTTTATTTATTAATCTATCAATTAATTTGTCTTTATTAATTTTTCAATTAATTTGTCTTTATTAATTTTTGAATTAATTTGTCTTTATTTATTATTTTTTCAATTAATTTGTCTTTATTTATTAATTTTTCAATTAATTTGTCTTTATTTATTAATTTTTCAATTAATTTGTCTTTATTTATTAATTTTTCAATTAATTTGTCTTTATTTATTAATTTTTAAATTAATTTGTCTTTATTTATTAATTTTTCAATTAATTTGTCTTTATTTATTAATTTTTCAATTAATTTGTCTTTATTTATTAATTTTTCAATTAATTTGTCTTTATTTATTAATTTTTCAATTAATTTGTCTTTATTTATTAATTTTTCAATTAATTTGTCTTTATTTATTAATTTTTCAATTAATTTGTCTTTATTTATTAATTTTTCAATTAATTTGTCTTTATTTATTAATTTTTCAATAATTTGTCTTTATTTATTAATTTTTCAATTAATTTGTCTTTATTTATTAATTTTTCAATTAATTTGTCTCTATTTATTAATTTTTCAATTAATTTGTCTTTATTTATTAATTTTTCAATTAATTTGTCTTTATTAATTTTTCAATTAATTTGTCTTTATTTATTAATTTTTGAATTAATTTGTCTTTATTTATTAATTTTTCAATTAATTTGTCTTTATTTATTAATCTATCAATTAATTTGTCTTTATTTATTAATCTATCAATTAATTTGTCTTTATTTATTAATCTATCAATTAATTTGTCTTTATTTATTTATTTTTCAATTAATTTGTCTTTATTTATTAATTTTTCAATTAATTTGTCTTTATTTATTAATTTTTTCAATTAATTTGTCTTTATTTATTAATTTTTAAATTAATTTGTCTTTAATTATTAATTTTTCAATTTATTTGTCTTTATTTATTAATTTATCAATTAATATGTCTTTATTTATTAATTTGTTAATTATTTGTCTTTATTTATTAATTTATCAATTAATTTGTCTTTATTTATTAATTTTTCAATTAATTTGTCTTTATTTATTAATCTATCAATTAATTTGTCTTTATATATTAATTTTTCAATTAATTTGTCTTTATTAATTTTTGAATTAATTTGTCTTTATTTATTAATTTTTCAATTAATTTGTCTTTATTTATTAATTTTTCAATTAATTTGTCTTTATTTATTAATTTTTCAATTAATTTGTCTTTATTTATTAATTTTTTAATTAATTTGTCTTTATTTATTATTTTTTTAATTAATTTGTCTTTATTTAGTAATTTTTCAATTAATTTGTCTTTATTTATTAATTTTTCAATTAATTTGTCTTTATTTATTAATCTATCTGTCTTTATTTATAATATTAATTTAATTAATTTGTCTTTATTTATTAATTTTTTCAATTAATTTGTCTTTATTTATTAATTTTTCAATTAATATGTCTTTATCAATTTTTCAATTTCTTCATCTATGTATTCATTTCTCTACTTATACATTTATATATTTTTTTTCCTTTAATGATATATAAAGACAAAAGAAAAACTTAAGAAGCATAAAAACAGACGTTAATGAACCTTTCTCTCAACTAAAGAAATAAAAATTAAACCAAAAAAATCAAATAAAAAAAAACAACCTCAAAGAAGGAAAAGTTGGAGAACTGTAGACCTAAATTTAATAAAAATCCGTAACAGATATAAAATCTTTTTCTTCTACTTTCAGGTAGGGTCGCTGAATTTGATCAGCCTCCTCCACTCTGTTGAAAACATCCTCCACAGCTAATTTCTTTTCTATAAGAGTTTCCTTTCAGGTAGGGTCGCTGAATTTGATCAGCCTCCTCCACTCTGTTGAAAACATACTCCACAGATAATTTCTTTTCTATCAGAGTTTACTTTCAGGTAGGGTCGCTGAATTTGATCAGCCTCCTCTACTCTGTTGAAAACATCCTCCACAGCTAATTTCTTTTCTATCAGAGTTTACTTTCAGGTAGGGTCGCTGAATTTTATCAGCCTCCTTCAATCTGTTGAAAATATCCGCCAATGTTAATTTCTTTTCTATCAGAGTTTCCTTTCAGGTAGGGTCGCTGAATTTGATCAGCCTCCTCCACTCTGTTGAAAACATCCTTCACAGCTAATTTCTTTTCTATCAGAGTTTACTTTCAGGTAGGGTCGCTGAATTTTATCAGCCTCCTTCAATCTGTTCAAAACATCCTCCACAGCTAATTTCTTTTCTATAAGAGTTTACTTTCAAGTAGGGTCGCTGAATTTGATCAGCCTCCTCCAATCTGTTGAAAATATCCGCCAATGTTAATTTCTTTTCTATCAGAGTTTCCTTTCAGGTAGGGTCGCTGAATTTGATCAGCCTCCTCCACTCTGTTGAAAACATCCTCCACAGCTAATTTCTTTTCTATCAGAGTTTCCTTTCATGTAGGGTCGCTGATATTGATCAGCCTCCTCTACTCTGTTGAAAACATCCTCCACAGCTAATTTCTTTTCTATAAGAGTTTCCTTTCAGGTAGGGTCGCTGAATTTGATCAGCCTCCTCTACTCTGTTGAAAACATCCTCCACAGCTAATTTCTTTTCTATAAGAGTTTCCTTTCAGGTAGGGTCGCTGAATTTGATCAGCCTCCTCTACTCTGTTGAAAACATCCTCCACAGCTAATTTCTTTTCTATCAGAGTTTACTTTCAGGTAGGGTCGCTGAATTTGATCAGCCTCCTCCACTCTGTTGAAAACATCCTCCACAGCTAATTTCTTTTCTATCAGAGTTTCCTTTCAGGTAGGGTCGCTGAATTTGATCAGCCTCCTCTACTCTGTTGAAAATATCCTCCACAGCTAATTTCTTTTCTATAAGAGTTTCCTTTATATAAATGATCTACCTCTCTATCCAGCATATGTTTCTGTTTTTGTGTCCTTGTACATCTGTGTTTGATGTTATTTTTTTATCATATCTTCTCTTTTCTTCTTGTGTTCTTTTATCTCCATTATTTATTATTATTTGCATCATATTATCTTTTTTTCTATTAATATTTCCATGCTACTTCAACCTTCTCTCTAGTGTTATTTTTTTATTAAAAAAAAATGCTTAATTTTTTCATTATCTTTTGGGGCCTTTTTTTCTTCTTGTGCCCTTTTATCTCCATAATTACTGTCCTTTTTTCACATATATATATTTATTTTTCATAGCATGTCCTTACTTACATATCGTTTAATCATTCTTCTTCTTCTTTTTCTAATTCTCTCGTTTCGGATTTTTATCCAACTAGGTTACTCCATTTCTGCAGCATCCATTTTGTTTCCTGGGATTTTCTCCGTAATGTCTTATGATCCCTTCACATATGACAAGTCACAACATTCCCCATCTCTATTTCTCTTTATGTTTTCTTCGTGGCCAGGCCTGATGAGGGTAGATTTTTTTTTTATTGTTTTTTGGCCTGTCCTGGTGTCACAATCATTAAAAAAATATATAAATATATATATATAATTTTTTTCGCAATATTTTCCTTCAAATGAGAAATATACCACAAACATTTTCGGAAACATTCCACAAAATATCAACAATCTTAAAATATGAAACGTAATTGACATTGTGAACCTTTAAAAAAGAAAAAATATATTATTGTTTTTGCTCTAATATTTTTTTACCAAATGTCAATGCACCAGGTCTTTTGCCCCCCCTTCGATCCCCCCACAAAAATATTCAGAAAAGGGGGAAAATGTTTGTCACAAGTGGATATGAACCATATTTTCTTCAGCCAATAATATGGCACTAGAGTATGGTTGGATGGATGGATGGATGGATAGAGGAAGGGATGGATGAATGGATGCATGGATGGATGGATAGAGAAAGGGATGGATGCATGGATGGTTAGATGCATGGATGGATGGATGGATGCATGGATAGATGGATGCATGGATGGATGGATGCATGGATGGATGGATGAATGGATGGATGCATGCATGGATAGATGGATGGATGGATGGATAGAGGGAGGGAGGGATAGGAGAAAGAAAGAAAAACCTAATTAAGTATTCTATGTTACGATTTTCCTTCCATTAATTATCGTTCGAAAATGTGATTTTTAATTCATTAACCCTCACTGCCACCAAAGAAACTCGCTCAATCGAAAATTAAAAATTCCGAAACAAAATGAATAAAATAAAACGAAATTATAAAGAATTCTTCACCGATCTTGAGATAATTAAAGCGACTTCTTACCGTAGGTAAAAAAAATATATTATTTATGATAAATTAATTCGAGATTTAAATACATATTCAGGGGCCGCATTAGTTCAGTTGAAGAGCAGTGACAAGTCTGACATACATGGGTTCGATCCTACCATGAGGTGCTATAAAGGGTATCCATCTTTAATACCCCAGCTACAACATGTCTGTGCCCACCCCCATGCGAATAGGACTAATTGTGATACATCCATCCATATACCAAAGTCATATTCCCCCTTATAAGGGGGGTGGCTGAGTCAAAGAAAATACTTTTGACATTTTGTGGGAATTAAATACAGAGGAGGAGATTCCCAGTCCCCCCGTTCAGCCCCATTTAGTCGACTTTTACGACACGCAGGGGAACACGAAGGAAGTATTTTTGCCCCCCTCCCTCAGGGGGTAAAAAAGTACATTAAATTTCATTAAGTCTTCATAGAGAATCTTGAAATATTTATGGCTTAAAACCTCTGTCATCCGTGGTGACTTAAAGTCTAAGGTTATATATATTATGGTCTAAATCTTAGACAATAATAAATCTAACCGAAATTATTATAGAAGTTAGACCTCAAGAAAGAAAATAATTAGCAATGGATACGATTTAGACACTTCGGTTATTTTCATTATGGTCTAAATTTTAGACCACAATAGAACTAATTACAACTATTATAAAATGAAGACCTCAAAAAAGAAATGAATCAACAGAAACTAAATCTCTAGACCATACAAAATAAAATAAGACCTTTGGCTTTTTTTTCTGTAATAAGAAATGGACCAAATAAAAATCAAGACCTCCAATTACTTTTAAAAAATACTTAGACCATCCAATAGAAAATAAGACCTATCAAATACACGAAAGAGAGAGACAAAGAAAGAATTTGTGATAAAATAATGAAATGATTGTTCGCAAGAGGAGAATTAGACCATGGTAAGAAACTAACCTACAATAAATCTTAGACTCCAAGAAAAAAAAATAATCACCACCAATTAAAGATTAAGAGTTTTAGACCATACAGAATAAATGACACCTTTTCATCGTCCCCACTAATGGAGTTAGACCATATAAGACTAGAGATTTTTCATAACCTGCAAAAATCTACTTTAGACCATACAAGATCGTTTATCAAGAATGTGAAAAGAGAGATTCCTACGAAAAAAAGAATAATTGTCCCTAAAAGAAAAATTAGACCTTGATAAAAAAAACAAATATTATGAAACTTAATAGCTGAAAAAGACAATAAAATACTACTGATATTTTATTAAAGATAAAAAGA
>JAXCGZ010008827.1:5000-20000 GCA_037179515.1 Halocaridina rubra
CAATTATATATTCAAGCTAATTATTTAACTAAATAGATAGATAGATAGATAGATAGATAGATAGATAGATAGATAGATAGATAGATAGATAGATAGATAGATAGATAGACAGACAGACAGACAGACAGACAGACAGACAGACAGACAGACAGACAGACAGACAGACAGACAGACAGACAGACAGACAGACAGACAGACAGACAGACAGACAGACAGATAGATAGATAGATAGATAGATAGATAGATAGATAGATAGATAGATAAAATAAATAAATAAGTATATAAATAATCAGTGAACATAGAATTCAAGGAAATTCCCAAGGCTGAATTCCACGTAACATACTGAAATATTCACAGAAGACCAGGATGAAGTAAGCGCGCGCGCACACACACACACATACACACACTGAAGGAATATAATATCAGACACCATGAAAATAGCAATGTGACCTTTTATAGTGCCTATTCTCAGGTGTTTGGCACTGTTCCTGAAGTACGTGTTTATCGTTTTGACTTCAGAACACACAAAGAAGTTTGCCTGTCAGGGCACTGGATGGAATTTTTTTTAATGAGAATGTGAAGACTTCTCTTAAAAGATAAATATTTCTAATGAATAGCAGAGGCAAGGGATGATGATGCAACTGTAGCCCGACTATATATCTACCAAATAGCAGGGGTCCAAGTCCCCTTTCCAGTCAAGTGTACCCAGTGATCTCCAGTCAATGGCTAAATAATTAGGTAGACCTATAGGAAATCACCAACACCTCACTTTAACAGAGCCCATCCATCTTCTAAATCTAAACCTACTTAAGGTATTACTTAAGAATAGCTACATATACAACGGATATAATCTCTATTGCAAGGGGGTGGCCGAGTCAAAGCGAATATATTCGTTTGAAGAATTAATTACTCATTCTTATTGCAGGCCAAAGAAACCACCCTCTACCGTATTGCCAAGAGTATTGAGAGATGATGACCCTTGCCTAGTCAGTGCTGTCACGGAGTCAATTCTGCCCCTCTTACCAGAAAGAACACCAGCTTCATCAGGGTCGTCCACGCCCTTGGGGATTCGCCAGGGACCACAGGTAATAGATGTGTCAAATGATACTCTTTTGCTTAGGGAAAAAGGTAATGATAATCAATTAAGATTTTTTTTTTTAGAGTGAAGGGTGAAGGTTTATATAATATTTACTTAAGAGATTCAGCTGAGATTATGGGATCGAATTTGTTATATAATTTACATGTTAAATTCGCATTGACTCTTGGGTCAGATATAAGTTTGGCTGATATCTTTAAATTGTAATAATAATAATAATAATAATAATAATAATAATAATAATAATAATAATAATAATAATAATAATAATAATAATAATAATTATAATAATGATAATGATAATAATAATAATAATAATAATAATAATAATAATAATAATAATAATAATAATAATAATAAAATAATAATAATAATAATAAAAAAATAATAATAATAACAATAAGTAATATTGATGATAATTATAATAGTAATAATAATAATAATAATAATAATAATAATAATAATAATAATAATAATAATAATAATAATAATAATAATAATAATAATAATAATGATAAATTATTCTCTATCCTATATCGAGTTCATATTGTTTCAAAAGATTCAAAAACCCATACCAAAAGACTAATGTATGAGGGCAAGCTTGCTTTCTAGCACATAAATAACATTGGAATGAACTGTATAAGACCTAATGGGCTGAACCAAAATTTGTAAGTTTTCATTAAAGATCAGATCTACCTCTCATGTCCATTTCCCTACAAATTACTCTTTAGATTTATTAGTCTCTTGGGAAAATTGTAGCAAATTTCAGGTCGTTATTAAGTCGTCAGTAACAATCAGAACTACCTCATTTCCATATCCCAAATTCCTTTCTATTCTCTAGACTGATAAGCCTTTTGGGCATACTGCAACAAAATTCAAAACATTAGTTAACTAAGTATCATCAACAAGAATAATGTCTGGTTTAATTATACTAATTTACTGCTTAATATTTCCATTTAAATCTTGATCTTATTAAACCTACAATCCCAATGGAAGAATGTAATTAACCGGATGTGTTAATTTAATCACACACGAGACTGAGAAATTTTGGGCATGTTATGAGGTGGGATGAGGGGAATATTGGGAGTAAAAAGCTTGGGCTGTATCTACCAGCAGGAGAGTGAGAGATAGACCAGAGAGGAGATTTTATGGAATATAGTGAGGGTGGACATGAGGGTGTGTGGCGTGACGGAGGAGGACAGATGAGATAGGGCAATATGTAGATGATCCTTCTGCTACGGCAACCTCTGAAAGGAGAAGCCAAAAGCGATCATGATGTCCAGTAAGATTAATGGATGTGATCAGACACACTATATAGATCATTGACATTTCAGGTACTGGAAATGGTTAATCTACGAGACGGGGACAGAACGATATCCTTACCTTCCCTCAACGTAGAACACAACTACAACCAGATCCTTTCTGAGTTAGTCCTGAAGCTGTAGTTCTGAAGTGCCAAGTGTCCTTTGCATGGGGGACGCTTTCCTAAGTTTTTTTTTCTCTCTACAGGGACCGTGAGAACTCCCTTTTACTGCATTTATCTCAATATCTGATGATGCCTGGTGGAACTGTGTGCTTACTTGAGTTTCATGTGGTGAAATAAGTGACCATTCTACAGAAACACCCAGAGAGAATTTGGATGAAATTGACAATAACTTTGATACAAACTAAAAAGCTGCAAATATTTAATGTTTAATAACTAGATGTCTCTAAACACAACACAAAGCTCGTTTTTAAACACCAGGAAACGAAAAATATAATCCAAAACAGATCTGTGTCCTTCTTCAGAGGGAGTTTTTCAGTCACTATTTCACCACAGGTGCTAATGTAAGCCTCAGAAAGCCAGATTACATTTCGCTAGATTGCATCACTTACTGACCTAGAAGCCAAAGACAATGCAAGAAAGAGTCACAAAGCCTAATGTTAACTTTACTGGCCATATGTACTGAGATCCTAAGATTTTATATTTTAAGATTCTCCACCCGAGGATGGGTGGAATGGGTCATGGAGGACCCGCAGTGCGAGCGTCAGCCGGCACAGGCCCCAACCCCCACTGTGGTGCCCAGTCACAGTAGTAACCCCCCCGGTAAACTGCTTAAACTCTCTTGCCTGGACGAGGCGTGCTCCGTCGACCTCGCGAATGTGAGGCCAGCGCGTTACAGCTGTACTTGCCAGGAGGCGTAGATCCTAAGAGAAACTTATTATGCAGTTTTAATCCATTGGGATCCTCAGCATCTATGTAATAAAACGCAGAGGAGAACAGGTATACAAAAAAGCGTCTCGTTTTTAAGGGCAAGAAGCTTAATCAGAATCTGAATAAGTAGGTCACAAATGTAAAACAAAAAATAAGCAAAATACAGTTTCCAAAAGTATAACTATCATAACTATATTATGTTAATCTCTTTAATAAACACTTCCTCCAAATTATAATATAAGTAAAAAGATGAAAGACTGTCCATGGCCCAACTTAATTCCAGACGTTGCCTTTCTGTCTATACAGAAAAAAAACCTGTCAGGGACTTAGATATATTTTGACTGAATAACAAGCAACAGTTCATAAACCACTTAAAATTCCACATATTCCAAATCTGCCACAGCAAAAGAAAATTATCCAAGACTTTGAGACTTTGAAACTGAATTCCAAAAATAATTTACAGAGATGATAACACAACCTTCAGAACATATGGCCAGAAAAGTAGCCTAAACATGATCTCATTTCAAGGCTGTTGATATATCTGTTTAAAATACACTTAAGACAATAACAATGACAAATAAAGCTAACAGCTGTTGTATATACTCCAAATTATAAATAATATCAGGATGCTGTCTCATTAAACAGCTTTGAGAGCGACAGGAGATGCCCAGGAATGCCTTGAGGGTAAAGACCATGAATATCAGTAAATATGACCAAGAAAACAATATTCATGATAATAATATAATAATGTATAGCGTTATGACGTTTTAGGGCATGCAAATACTAAAACAAATAAATAAAATACAATAAGAATTTTGTGTGCCATATTTTTGTAAGAGCAGGAACCAATTCGCTGATTTTATACATGCCTTTTTCCTAGTCCAGCAGCCATTCGTGCAATAAACACACATTTCGGATGTTATTTAACAGACTAGGAAAATAAGTCCTTTCCTAACTGGCAGTTTTGGGACTTAAATGAGTGTATAATTTAGCCTTGTTAAGATATGCTGAGGGGAGGACTGAAATTCACCAAGCAAATCCTAAACTGGATATTGTGGAAGGGACTTAAGTCCTTTCCTAACTGGCACTTTGGGATTTAAATGAGTGTATAATTTAGCCTTGCTAAGATATGCTGAGAAGAAGACTGAAATCCACAAATCATATCCCAAACTGGTAAGTGTGGAAGGGGCTTAGTTTGCATACCAAGTCTGTGATTTATATAGTTGGAAAGAAGATTTTCACAGTCAATCAATAGTTTATCAGGTTGCTAATTAAAAAACTGTTATACAATACATGAAATAATTCTTCGTTCAGAAACAATTACCCAATCTTCTTTCCAGACATATAAATTTATCATTTGACAGTTTTTGTACAGAAAAATAGCAATACATACTTTCCCTCAAAGATATCCTAGCTAGATACATAATCAGATTTTTAAATGCTTCAAGACTAGGCAACTAATATGCTAGGATATAGGATGCTTGTACTTTAGAGAGGGGGAACTGTTTTACCTCTGCTGTACCTGAAATAGGAACAGTGCAATGTGAACTTAGCTAAATTATGATCGGCCTGAGCCAAAAACTGACTGCAAAATAATAAAGTAATTATCATTGAATTGGGTATAAAACAATATGAATTTAGCTAAAGTATGATTGGTCTGAATGTAAAAGTAATAAAGTAACTGTAAATGAATTATGTTCAAGACAATGTGAAGTTAGCAATAGTATGATCGGCCTGAGCCAAAAACTGACTGCAAATAGTTAAAACCCCAAAGAGACATTATCAAAAATGGTTCTCCCTATTCTAAACACTGTGCAGTAAGAGAATTTTCCTTCACAATTACTAAGGACATAGCCATAAGCAATGTGAATTATCTCCTGGAATGATAGTGCCTCATGCATATAATCCCTCCAATCGACTGTGATTACTAACTAAAGTCCAGTGAACTAAGTAACAACAAAGTGATTGAACAACCAAGAGAAAAGCTATAATTAACTGTTAATTGTTATATATTTTAATCTTGTTAGGGATTTATTAAGTCAAGTTAGATCTCTTCATCATTCCTCTTGAGTCTCAAAAAGAGGAACTTTTGTTCTTGAAGATGTGTTTAAATTTAAGAGGAAATATTGTTGTTACTCTCCAAAACTGACCTGGTCCATTCGTGTTTTGTTTAAAGTGTTGTATGTTAATGATCATGCAATTTACAATTACAATTTGTTTATCAAAAGAGATATCAGTTACAAAGACGTCTGTAACTGATATTCTCCTTCTCATTAACTTATACTTATACTATTAACTAATATTTACGCGAATTCCTGTCTTCAAAATATGAGAAACATAACATGAAAATGTCAAATGTTGAATCAAAGGTTTCTGTTAAATTTGTGGTGTTTATTTATTTAGCAATTTTTTCTATGAATAAAATTGTGAACTTTAATAATGTTCTGCTCAGGACATTACTAAAATGTTAATTGCACAAAGGTGTATAATGTAAAAGTAATGTGATACGAACACCTAAGTACATCTGTTCTCTCATGTACAAGATGTACACAATAAATAAATTCATTCCAATGCTTCTGGCTAAGTGTGGCAATTGGACTGTGATATTAGTCCAGCACTGTGATAGCACTCACTTTTTCCCAATTAAAAAAAGGTTTTTAAAATGTCAGTGTTGGGTTTTACTTGGTCTGTCATGATAAAATATCCAATCAGAGAATTTCTTAAACATTTTATGATTTTATGAGTCACAGTTACTGGCAATACGTTTTATTTTACTTAGATTTCAAAGGGTTTATGAATAAAATTCTCTCTCTACTCATACACCTGCATAAGAACAAAATAGCAACACACTGGAAAATTTCGTTTATTTCAACCTAGCTTAACCATATTTCAATATGTTTCAATATTAGATAAATGTTCTAATATAAAAATTTACAAAATACTTTTAAATAAATCTCTTCTTCTTTAATAAAGCTTCATATCAAGATTGTCATTACGACATTAAAACAAATCTTGATAGACCAAATATTCATCCAACACTGATAAAAAAAAAATCTTTCTCTACTTACAAGGTATGGTGAATGTGGTTCATGCTTTTGAGAAAAAAAAAATTAGAAAAAAAAAGTTAAGAATTCTCAGTGATCAAGATTTGAATTGCAATTCTACATTGTATAAAGGCAAAAGCATGCACACACTTTCATTTTGGTACAAAAACTAAAAAAAAAAAAAACACACACACAACATTTGTGCCTTGTGGCTTAGGATGGATTTTACAGAGAATTTTCACAATTATTATGTCAACGAAACCTAAACGTAATTTTAAAATCAATATTGCAATTTAAAGCATCCCTTAAAAGAAGTACTTAAAAGCTAATAACTGACTGTAGAAATCCATCCAAAAGCTGCGATCAATCTCCTCCTCTTTTGACCAGTGTCACAAGACACACTAAAGTGAGTTATTCTTTTATTGCTAATTTCGGAAGTCCAAATCAAAATAAATGAATCTTTGTATTTTGTGAAAACAAAAATACAAAAGATAATTGATATTTATAAAAAAAAAGTTTTAGGTGGGTCCAATCCTAGGAACTGAGATTTAAATGGCTAATTATAATAATAATTAGCAATAAACAGAGTATAAATTAAAGACTAAACATCTATGGAGTCAGAAACACAAACATATAAAACGAAGCTAAACAGTCTTTAAATAACAGTTCCTGGGTTGGTCTCAACCAAATATATTTTATATTACTCAATTATATGTAATGTAGTGGTAATGCATTGATGGATATTTGCAAACTTATAGCAAAAACTAACATTTATTTGTATTCTAAAAAGGCTTAAATTTACAATCTCAGTATCAGTTATACAGAGTAAAGAAAAGAAAAAAGGCAAAAATTGAGTCTGATTGTAGGAATACTGGCAAAACAGCATGGATGGAGAAATGTTAAGAAGACAGTGATATGAGCACTAATGACCATAATTTCAATGTCCTGGTTTACAATTATTCCTACAATCGTGATGACTCTAAACCCAGTTCTGTTAACTCTGCTGTCAGGGAAACTAGTTACCCAACTCAAGGAAAAGGTAAACCAAAAACTTATCAATAACAAATAAATAATACCTGTCTATCCATTCAACAGAACAATAATGATTATCTGTATACCCAAGTTCGTTCTTCTTTAGAGCTAAGCTCCGCCTTTCTTGAAGTTGAGTCTCTCTTGGTGGACAGGCAATGAGACAGAAGTTCTCGCAGCTCTCATTGGCTTTTAACTTAACTGGAGGAGGAGCTTACACGTAAAGAAATGCAAATTTGGGAATACTTTGAATTATACTTTGAATCTCTGTAAGGAACACATAAAATGAAGCCATCATTACTGTAATACAAAAGCCTATCAGTGCATTATCCTTACCTAATCCTACATCCTTGTGGTATTCAACTTTGGAAGTAGCTGTGTCAGGTCCACTTAACTGTACTCATCACTTCACTATTAGATAAACCCTTGCAGAATCCCCCAGCACCCAAAATTGATAATCCTTGTAGCAGCCCTGTACAGCAACAAGACCATCAAGTTTGTCTATATATAAAAATCTTGTTATGGGAACTCTAAACTGGAGAGAATTGGTCAGAATTTTCACATATCAATGTGTCATTCGATGGAGTTTAATGAATGTTGTCCATGCAATTGTAAATAACTGGCATAAGTGATCACGTCTCATCAGTTTTTAATACTGTTACCATGGCAAGACGACAAACTTGTTGATGATTCAGGAAACCTTAGTTTGAAATTATATCCAAGAAGAAAAACCTCACCTATAGATCAGACAACATGCTATTAAAACCACTTTCAAAATAAAGAAAAAGAAGCTATGATATGTAAACCTCCCTTTCTGAGCCAAAAACCATTTTCAAATTGAAGGACCCTTGCCCAGACCACAAAGAACTTGATATTAAACCCAATTTCATGATGATGAAAAACAAGAAGAAGAACCCATACCTCGTAAACTTCCCTAAACGCTCTGAAGACTTTACGACTGTCATGTCAAGTACTTTGCTCCATTCTTTCTATGACACGAGCTCGTTTGCTGAAGTTGATATCCCATTGGGAAGTGGATTGAAAATTTTATATGAACTGTTGATATTTGATTTTGGTGATGTGGAGGCTACAAGCGGCACCTCAGCCACAGAGGTGAAAACTACTTGGTTGCCAAGGTTTTATCTCCACTGTGTAAAGCACCGTAGGACATACTCAGTAGTTTTGTGACTGTGTAGGTTGAATGTATCTGGTTTTGGTCAGCAATGTATTGAATCCTATCTATATATGGACGTGACCCCAGTCCCCCATGTAAAGAGGGTGGCTGAGCCAAGGAACACGCATTCACCACGATCCATACATACTTTTATTATCTTTTTCGATTCCAAAGGCTCAAAATTACTTTATTAAGAAATAACGGATGTTCTCGCGTCAAGTCATAACGTACAAGATTCATACGCGATCAAACGCATGATGTTATCTATGCCATTTAGTAGTGCACTGTTCAAAAGAGAATCAGCGTTAGATTTTCATTGACAAAATGAGATCTTGTCATGAGTTATGACCTCTATGGCCCTTTGTAAAAAGAAATAATATGAAAACATAATGTAAAAGGTTATGAGATCTTGTCATGAGTTATAACCTTTGCGGCCCTTTGCAAAAATAAATAACATGAAAACATAATGTAAAAGGTTATTTAAATGGATGACATACCATGTAAAAATTCTCTACCCTTTGAAACGCCTGGTAATGATGCTTTCACACCTTTCATTTCTTCTTCTTCTTTTTTATTTAGCTTTAACCCATATCTATATGGGGTCGCTGTTTCTTGCTAGCCTTTGCCACTTTTCCTGCCTCACTCATCCTGTTTCTATATTATCCTTCCACCTTAACTTCGTCCTTCCTCTTCCTCTCCTTCCCTCCACCTCCATATTCATAACTTTCCTGCAAGCATTGTTTTTTTCTCTTCGCATTACATGCTTTACACATTTAAATACCTCATAAATACTGATTTAGATGTATTACTTCTTGAAGCCAATGGAAATGCTTCAGCTTATCTGGCCCCAGATTCTGAGTAAATTTACTTTGACTGTTGAGGAAACTTCCTCAATTAAGGTACCCTTTGAAGCTGTCCAAAACCAGATATCCAAAACTTTCTGTGTGGTTTGTAGCTGCACATCACTTTAGTCTTTACGTAGTTATGCCCTAAGGGCCAAAATGCTTCTTTATGCATTTGTGCGTGTGAATGTTAAAGAAGCCCCCCCCCTCCTAAAGATTGGAAATGTCATAATGATTTATTTATATTAAATATTTAAGTTACATATTTTATGTTCTTGTTTCATACATGAATGTACATAATGTAAATACAAATATATATTATTTATTACTGATAATAATATATGCTGCTTTATTCATCTACCAAAGCTTCTTTAAAAAAAATAACAATATATAAATGAAAATATAGATAGATCAATTAATAAATAAATAATTAAATAAATAAATAAGTTAGTTGAATACCATGAAGAAATTGCTGATTTTTGGACCATTGTATTTTAGAATATGTTACGATAATAATAATAATAATAATAATAATAATAATAATAATAATAATAATAATAATAATAATAATAATAATAATAATAATAATAAAAATAATAATAATAATAATAATTATAATAATAATAATAATAATAATAATATTAACAACAACAACAATAATAATATTTTTAGCTATACAAGAAGCTAGGTAGATATTTTTTATGAGATTGTCATTGATGAAAAATATAAATATATGAAAGTGACTTTTGTGTGTTATTTATCCCAGCTCACATTCAATTTTCAAGATGAGAATTCCAGGACATGTTATCTTCTCTTATAAAACAAACTTTGCTCTTTAATATTTTGTTTTTCTACTGATCTCATGTACAAATATGCAGATGGAATAGAAGGAAAGTGAGGTCATACTCTTCCATCAAGTATTATTATCACTAAAACTAAACTGAAAAATGCTTCAGAATATTGTCGCAGTATCTCCACAAGGTTACACAGGTATGAGATTAGAGAGGCTTGAGAAGAAATAACACAATATTAAAAAAAAACCCTGCAATTGTAAAGCTCCTACACAGAAGATAATAAAAAAAAGCAATGAATAAGATGATATTCACTGCCAGACCCCCTCCCCCCAAATTAAGCAATGACAGACTAATACCCATTGTATAACCAAGCAGGGAAGAATAAAAGATATCAACAATGCAACCCAATTTACACAAGAGCAGAGAAACAGTATTTTGATTGGGAGAGATTTACACTATAGACAGATTAAGTGGAAAATACAGCATGCATTCGCTGATGAAAACAAGGAAAGCAGAGTTCCTGAAATCCATCCAAAAAAACTTTCTACACACTACCAAAAAAGTAGATCTGGAGGTGGTGACAACTGTTAAAACTGGACTTTGCATATACAAAAATTATCTCAGAGATGAATAATATTGAGATTATTGCTGCAGTTGACTAAAAACGACCATTTTGAAAGATTATTTTGGACTTGTGTCTAGAAAAACTAGCAGAGATAGTAAAATGGTCTGAAAATACACATAGAGCATTTTAAATTTCTCCCAAAAAATTACTCTTGGTTGAAGGAAACTCTCTCCAGTATAGAAAGGGAAGGATTATTTCAATATAAACTTTCTGATCAGCCATAAAAGATGTATGCAGACAGCTGTATGAATAGCACAAGTGGATTATACCTCCATGACCCAAGTACATTTTACACAAGGAGGGCAGAATGGCTTCCCCAGAACACTGATGATTGTATGCATGCAAAAATACATTCAAAATATTGTCGCAGTATTGTCATAAGGTTACACAAGTATGAGATTAGAGAGGCTTGAGAAGAGAGGAATGAATAGCTCTAAGGAATCAAATGTAATAAGTAGTAGAAAGTCCCTGGTAAAATGACAACTACATTTTCAAGTTCTAAGGCGATCACTAGAGCTTTTACGAGTGTAAAAAGAGCATACATAGCTATTCCCATTAAAGTAGAGAGTGATACTGGGTTGAATTATATAACAATGGTAATGACGAATCCTTCGAACAAGGTCAAGAAAGAGGTGCCAAGGAGGTCAATGTTCTTGACAAGCACTTCAAACAAGGTCAAAGATGTAGAGGTACTGAGGAATTGATTAGGTTTCTTTCTCTGAGACATAATATGGTTCGCCTTTTAAAAAAATCACAGCAACAAAAGCCACACACATATAAGTGTTTTTTTTATATAAATTGCAAGCCATTTATACCTAAATAACTGTTTATGAAACAAAGCAAATAAACAGACTGGTTATAAAGAGACATATGTAAAAGCAAATAGTTGCCTATGGACGTGTTTGAGCACACAGTGAAGCTGCTTGCACATGTGACCTGCCATATCTGTTTATGTATTCATTATGCCTCCTGAGTTGACAGAGGTTAAGGATACCAGACACCACCACTGTCTCCATTATATTGACAGGAACAAGTACAATAGCAATTTAAGTCTCTTTTTAACCAGAAAGTACCAGGCTAAGATCATTTAGTATCACAAACTTAGTCTCAACCCCCAGAGTAAAGAAGTTTTCCAAACTCCTCCTTACAATACTGTCACAGAAAACGAAACTTTCATACATAGAAAACGAGAATATTTTTTCTATTTAAAGGGAAACTAAGGAAAAACAAATAATCCTAGTTTCAACGTAATTCCTATAATATTATATGTATTAATTTTTTAAGCATCTCCAAAATGAAAAAAAAGAATCTTTATTTACCATATTAGTAACTGATTCTACCACTGGCTTCTCTTATCTACTGATGTATGAATTTGCATTGCTGAGATATCTATCTATCTATCTATTGGAGTGTTTTATATATATATATATATATATATATATATATATATATATATATATATATATATATATATATATATATATATATATATATATATATATATATATATATATATATATATATATATATATATATATATTATATATATATATATATATATATATATATATATATATATATATATATATATATATATATATATATATATATATATATATATATATATATATATATATATATATATATATAAACATATATATATATATATATATATATATATATATATATATATATATATATATATATATATATATAAACATATATATATATATATATATATATATATATATATATATATATATATATATATATATATATATATATATATATATATATATATATATATATATATATATATATATATATATATATATATATATATATATATATATATATATATATATATATATATATATATATATATATATATATATATATATATATATATATATATATATATATATATATATATATATATATATATATATATATATATATATATATATATATATATATATATATATATATATATATATATATATATATATATATATATATATATATATATATACATATATATACATATACATATATATATATATATATATATATATATATATATATATATATATATATATATACATATATATATATATATATATATATATATATATATATATATATATATATATATATATATATATATAAACATATATATATATATATATATATATATACATATATATATATATATATATATATATATATATATATATATATATATATATATATATATATATATATATATATATATATACATATATATACATATACATATATATATATATATATATATATATATATATATATATATATATATATATATATATATATATATATATATATATATATATATATATATATATATATATAAACATATATATAAACATATATATATATATATATATATATATATATATATATATATATATATATATATATATATATATATATATATATATATATATATATATATATATATATATATATATATATATATATATATAGAACACTCCAATCCTGCCATATCACTAGATCTTCATTAATTCGATTATGCCTTCAGCCAGTCCTTTTCCTGTTGCTTACCATTCTCTTATTTTGGCCTTGTCCTTAAGCTGCTACTTCTTCGTCTCAATGTTTCCTTGGTAACGGGCCAGATGAGGGCCATCTTATTGCCTAAGTGTCACACTCATAAAATAAAAAATAAATATCTTGTAAAAAAATAATCTCAAAAGAGATTCCTTTAGAGATATTTTGAAAATCTGATAAAAAATCAGAAAATAGGATCATGAAAAAAAAAAAAATTGAAAATAGCATTAAATTTTGAAAGCCGTTTTTCAGACTCGACTTAGTACAAGTTTCATCAGTTTTATAATTAAAAAAAGGTAGCAAGAGATCCTTGCCCAATTACCCTGTGGATGACCCAAGAAGAGCGGTGTTGGGGGAAACTGTGAGAAATCTTCTAACTCCAAGGACTTAAGAGGAATATTGGAAGTTTTATCAGTTTTATAATTAAAAAAGGTAGCAAGAGATCCTTGCCCAATTACCCTGTGGATGACCCAAGAAGAGCGGTGTTGGGGGGACTTGTGATAAACCTTCTAACTCCAAGGACTTAAGAGGAATATTGGAAGTTTCATCAGTTTTATAATTAAAAAAAGGTAGCAAGAGATGCATGCCCAATTACCCTGTGGATGACCCAAGAAAAGCGGTGATAGGGGGAATTGTGATAAACCTTCTAACTCCAAGGAGTTAAGAGGAATATTGGAGGTGTATTAGCCTACATTAAATGTGTGTGCTTTGACTCAGCCATTTATTTACAAAGGGATTTGCGGCTATGGTATATGACTTAAAAT
The DNA here is from genome assembly GCA_037179515.1 of Halocaridina rubra. Lineage (NCBI taxonomy): Eukaryota > Metazoa > Arthropoda > Malacostraca > Decapoda > Atyidae > Halocaridina > Halocaridina rubra. Next base: position 19,173 of record JAXCGZ010008827.1, read on the forward strand.
ATATAAGAATATGGACATATATGATAAATAAGAGAATATAGAAGAAAATATAAGAATAAAAAAGAGATTTATAAGAAGTAATAAAAAGAAAGAAAAAAGAAAAACAACAAAATAAATAAATAAATAAAAATAAAAATAAATGAGAATAAGAATTGGCAGCAAAAGAAGAAAATAATTAAAGAAAATAAAGAAAATAAAAATATAAAAAGCAAAAGAAGAAAATAATTAAAGAAAATAAAGAAAATAAAAATATAAAAATTAATTCATACGAGAGTAAAATATATTAAAACTAAAAAAATATAATAAAATATAAGATTTTTTTTTTTGGAAACTAAGTTAATTGGAACTTAAAAAAAAGCTTTAAAGTTGGAATGTAAAAGAAAAAAACTTAAAAAAAAACATAAAACCAGAAAAAAAACCAGGTGAATATTATGAGAAAGAAAGAGAAGTTTCACGAGTTATGAAAAATAAAAATCTTTCAATATAATTTTATCATTTCAAAATTTAACGAGTTATGAAAAAAAAAATCTTTCAATATAATTTTATCATTTCAAAATTTCACGAGTTATGAAAAAATAAAATCCTTCAAAATATTTTTATCATTTCATTATGAAAGTTTGAAAATAAAAAATGAAGTACTTTCCAAAAATGCATTTTGGCATCCTTCACGAAACTAAAGTTTAGGAATTATTTCCATGCCAAATTCTGCTCAATGTCTCTTTAGAAAGCGAGCCAAAATGGACCCTTCTCCTTCTCTCTCTCTCTCTCTCTCTCTCTCTCTCTCTCTCTCTCTCTCTCTCTCTCTCTCTCTCTCTCTCTCTCTCTCTC